>CM048824.1:40757648-41005978 GCA_026586065.1 Dioscorea zingiberensis
TAAATACGTAAATTTGAAAGAAATACGGAAATGATAAATGTACATGCTCGCCAATCTATTATCTTCAATCTGGGTTTAATCATGTCAATTGCATAAAAAAATCTCTTGGATGCAAATCTGGTTTTCTGTTTCTGTCCTATGAATAATTTCTGGAACCGACATTTCCCTTGGTAATCTGTACCAGTAACCTCTACGGTCGAGTCATACTCAATCACCCGAGAAGAAGCGGGACATACTGAAATCATCGATAATCACAAGACTATAATCTCGACTACACATCTAATTCAATATTGGCAGAACTAGCAACCAACGGGTAGATCTACTACGAGGTCATCTATATACGGCAAAACTAGGCTGAGAGTATGGAAAGGGTTTTAATTTCATAAAATGAAAAGTTTTAAAATAGATAGTTGGTAATAAAAAGCGAAATTTAAATCACCCATTTCCTAACCTAATGTCAGGTACATCCGCTCTCCTACAAGCCACCACCGTCCATCCTGAAGCATATCAAGTAAAGTGTAATCAATTTGTTCTATATTTGTTTCTCTTTTTATTCTTGATTACTATGCATGAAATAATTTTCTAAAACTCTAGAAATTTTTCATAAAAATACTTAGATTCATGCTTGTCAAACTGAAATCTATCTTTGTATAAAAATACTGATGGAAAAATAAGCTGTATGACTAGTTCCCTCACCTAAGTGCAGTCGAGCTTAAGTACAGACGATCCTTTCAGCAGTGTGACTTACTTTTGCCCTTTCCTTTTCACGATGAAACAAAATATAAAATTGTGAATACAGAGACTGTATTCTTGACTCGTACTCTAATTTAAACTCAATAGAATACGGTAAAAATATGAGATTTAGTCTTCTTACTAACTATACTTATTTCATGCTCTTAGAAACTACAATCATGCTCTTCCTCTTTAAGCAAATAATTGTTACACCAACTTAGAAACTTAAGCATGCCTTTCATGGAAATTAAGGGTCTCTAACATGCTTTCATTGAGGTAATTACTTGCTAACCAAGGCATGATTAATCTAAGTAAATCGACAAAATTATGGCAACACCTCCTATTTGTAGGGCTCCGAATTAATACAAACATACACACTTCGATAGTATAAACATATCTATACAAAAGTCATACAATTCATCAACTCTATACATGCAATTTACCCCTTCACATCCCTATTATCTCTTCCCATTCATGCATCTACTTAGGTTTTCTCAAATCTGAAATTCTAGGGCCTTACTTGAAGAAAGTAGGTTATTCGTCGACGTAGGTAGAAGGTCGAAGCAAAGAAAACCACCTTGGCGGACAAATGGCTAGAGCAATGAAGTCGTGCCGATGCAGCCTCGCAGATGCCCGATGGAAGAGAGGCATGCAGGCCGAAATGGCCAGCGTGAGTGGCGAGGGCAGCCGCGTGGGCGGGGCCGGATCGAGGTGGGCGCTAAGCGTGGCGGCCAGAAGGCATGCAGTGGAGGCTAGGGTCACCAAACGGGGCCAACTAGGGCGAAGGATTCTCGTGGTGGAGCGCGCCCGAAGGGGGACTAGCCGACAGAGGATCTACGCCCGGTGGAGGCGGCATGGCGGTTCGCGGCGAGGTTAGAGCACAAGCGAAGGTGAGAATGAAAAAAAAGAAAGTTTCTCTGAAGCTTGATCGAGAGAGAGAGAGAGAGAGAGAGAGGATATGAGAGTTTTTATTCTCTCTCTCATCTACATATATTATATCTATATATAGATTAGATATTTTCTAATTAAATTAATCTTTTAACTATTAAAACCATTATAATAACTTATTTTTTTTAAAAGTATTTGACTAATTATATTATCTTCTAAAATATCTCATATTAAAGGCTGAACAACTTTTCGTTGATCTTATCTTATTACTGTGCCGTCACGAGGACGACTAGTAATATTACCTGGCTCGTCTCTGTCCCAGACCCAGATCCGGGAATCCCGGGTCATACGACCCTAGTGACATTGGCTTACTGTAGCATCACGTGTCGTCTCTTCTCCCGACCCAAATCTGAGCTTCTCGGCTTTTGACTAAACCAAATTTACTTTATTGGGACTCTAACTTTTGTCTGATATTTTCACTTAATTAAGCCGGATTAATTAATATTTAATTAATTTCTCATTAAATAAATCTAACTCTACAGACTATCCACCTCAAACTATTCTATGTAACTTTGGCCTAGCCCAATAAGGCCTTCTCTCGGCCCTATAGTTGCGAGGCTAGATTTCGGTCCATTAAATTCTAATTTTCTTAAACTTTGAGGTTAAAAATAATTAATCTGATTTTTGAGCTAATTAACCTCATTTAAAATTTGAAAATTTACTAAAATTTATTTAGAAAAAATTCGGGATGTTACAACCACTACATGACAGGGGAACACTATCAACCTATGGGCTGACAACTGGATGAATGGCAAAGCCCCAGGGTGAACTGCCAATAGTTATATTCCTTTGCCCAACAGCCAGGGAGCACGGTACAGGAAGCTAGGATTTAGCTCACCACCAGGGCCTCGTTAGTCAAGGAAGGACCACTAACTCAACAGGAAAGGTCGGAGCTGGAGCAAATAATCACCTAAATCAATGGTCCAACTGTTACAGAAAGAGACGAGAGGCACTGGAAGCTCACCACCCAAGGAGACTTCTCAATGCACTCCTATCAATTCTTAATAGACGGGGGCACTTTCGATTGCGAGAATTGGAATAAGGCTTCCGGAAACTACCATGCCCTAACAAAGTGAAAGCCTTCGTCTGGCCCGCCTTGGATAACAAAATCCTGATCCTTGGATGGAGGGGATCTAGGTCTTTGTATACTTAGTAAAGAAGAGGAAGAAACAGTAGAGAACCTATTAATGGGTTGTTGCTACTCAACAAATATCTGGAGGCACTTTGCACAGCTCTTTCATCTGAGCTCCACTCCCAGAGGATGCAAGACCTTTGGGAAGAAGCAGTGACACGCCAATGCACGCTTCACATAACAAGGGACCGTTCAGTTTAGAACCTCCTTCCTGATAGTGCGTTGCCTCGGCGGTTTGGCAAGAGCGCTGATCGCTTGAGATGTTTTCGGGGACAAACAACGTGTTTACATGAAAATGATTCGTGATATTGACTTCCTAACCCTCTTTTGGTTTGATGCAGCTCAGGCAACGAAAAAGCCGAAACTCATCACTATGGAGTCCATTGTCAAGAGGAGCTTGGCGTTCACACGACAAGAGAGGATGCAACACTCTCCATGGGGCGGCTTTGAGGACCTTGAGGACAAGATTAAGAGGATCATCACCTCCTCGGGACCCTGGGGAACATAGGATTAGAGGTGGGCATGTCTTGGTCTTAGGGCCACGCAAGCCCCACTGTTAGGGCGGCCAAGTCCAACCAGGCAGGCCACAGCTACATTAGTAGCTTGCATGGGCGGAGTTGACTCCCGGACTGGCGGGTCACTGGAGGTCATCTTCGGGTGACCCAGTAATGGCAGCTAAACAATACTTTAGAATCGGCGGGCCGGGCCCAACCCGTCGGTTTTTAAATTTTTTTATTCTTTTTAAAACATATATAAATGTATATTAAAAAATAGCAAAAAATGTAAAAAAAAATGTAAAAAAAAAACTATGATATTTTGATATAAAAATAGAATGAGAAAAATTTTTAAAAATTGAAAACTATAAAATTCATTATCCTACACTCATTATTCAAATATTAAGAAAACAAAAAAAAAACATATAAATGGCAAGCTACTTAAAAAATAATGAAATAACCATAAAAACCTTCATTATTGACAACTAGAGAATGCAAAAATCTCTCCTGAAAGAAAAAAAAAAATCAATCTATAAAATTCATTATCCTACACTAATTACTCAAATATTAAGAAAATCACAAAAGAGCATATAAATGGCAAGCTACTTAGAATTAAGGAAATAACCATCAAAAGCCTTCATTATTGACAATCAAAAAATGCAAAAATCTCTCATTAAAAAAAAAATCAATATATAAAATTCACTATCATTAATTATTTAAACATTAAGAAAACAAAAAAATTATAAAATCACAAAAGAGTATATAAATGGCAAGCTATTTAAAAATAGGGAAATAACCATAAAATGTCTTCATTATTGACAATCAAGGAATGCAAAGATCTCCCTTGAAGGAAAAAAAAAATTTCAATATATAAAATTCATTACCCTACACTAATTATTTAAACATTATAAAAACCAAAAAAAATTATAAAGTCATAAAATATATAAATGGCAAGTTATTTACAATAAGAAAATAACCATGAAAAACCTTAATTATTGGTAATAAGAGAATGCAAAAATCTCTCTTCAAGGAAAAAAAACTCAAATCTATAAAATTTATTATCCTTTCCTAATTATTCAAACATTAAAAAAACAATCAATTAAAAATATATGATATTTACATGAATTTTAAAAAATTGAAAAAATTGAAAAAATTGAAGGAAAAAAAAAAAAACCACTACTTGGTTGACACAGGTCAACTTAGGCCCGACTATTGAGGTCAACCCAGCGAGGGTCACGGGTTGGGAAAACCCTAACCATATACTTAGGCCGCTACAATAGCGGGCGGTTATAATTTCCCGACTCCGACCAGTACGGATTGATTGACTGGCCCGGGTTTTCACAAGACTGGTTAAAACACAGCCCATACCCCCACTCTACATGGGAACTTTTGTAATATGGCGTTTCATATGCTACATATGTAACTTCTATCGTTTATCTCAATATTAAATAATGGAATATGGTTTATTCACTTTTATCAAAAAATAAAATATAAATATAAATATAAATAAATAAAAGAAAGAGAGAGAAGAGGAATGGGTTTGTTTGGCCGGTTGATGCGCATTATCTCGAGATTCAAACGACCCTTGACTGCCGGATAAAAAAAAGAACTCTTGGATTTGAAAAAATAAAGGAATTTTTTATATTTAATATTAATTCATTTTTCATATTTAATTAATAAAAAATATTAAAATAATAAATAAAATGGTTAAATTTAAATAATTAAATAAAATATTTTAGATATTCTCAGGAGTTGGGGGGCATTTTCATCAAATTGGCCATTAATTTCCCACTTGTTTTATTTCATGCCTTGGAGAGCGCCAGCTGAGGTACAATGAGAAATTCATGTATTGAGGGCATTTTAGTCCTAAAATATCAAAAGTACCTCTGTTAGTGATGGAAGCATATAAAAGTTAATGAAGTAAAAATGAGGGATATTCTGAGAAAAAACAAATTTGGGTGGATCATGTGTTCATTTCTGAAACTTGGATCTTTTACTCAGTTATTATTTTATTATTTTAGTTTTTATTATTTATTTATTTATTTATTTTATTTGTTTATCTTCTTTTGTAAATAACATTACAATATACAATGAGAAAAAGTTTTTTTTGTCTAAAATTTAAGCAAAGCAAGCTATGACATTAATAGAATTTTTATTATTAAATGCGAGGTGGCCATAAGGTAGGGTATTTTAGAAACATCTTCCGCAGCGGCCGCAGAAAATCGCTAACACTACAACATGATTTACTTAAATTTTAGAAAAAAAAACTTTTCTCATTGTACATTGTAATGTTATTGATAGAGAAGAAACAAAGCAAAAAATTTTAAAAAAAGGTCATGTGGCATGTCACGTCAACAGTCCAGCTGGCCTTCAATGTCACCAAATACTGCCACCTATAAAATAAAATAAATAAATAAATACCCTGTATTCATTTGTATGCCACGTCAGCACCACATCAGCGTTAGGGACCAAATTTGACAGAATATGCAATACACAGGGACCTTATTGAACAACTTTTGAAATTAAGGATAGAAATGAATATTGGACCTATTTCCAAGAACCAAAAATGGCTTTAACCCTTAGTTAAACTACCACAACACCATCCATATTTTAGGCTATGTAACAAAGGATAGCGAGGAATAACTAACTACCATCGTAGCAGCCCTCAAGAAGGCCATACTAGAGACACCGGATGATAGGGAGTGGACACTAACCCCCTAAAGAAGGTTCATGGTGAGATCACTGTATCTCTTCCTTATAGATGGAGGGCTAAGGAGCAAACTACAAGAGTCGTATGAAAACAACCATGTCTAACCAAGATCAAACTATTTGCTTGGCTAGTATGGGATAACAAACTCATAACCTAAATAACTTGGCAAAGAGAGGTTAGAAAGGAAATAAATCACAATGCTTCTTCTGCGAAGGGGACCAAAAAACAATTTCACACCTACTCACGTAATACTTATACTCAGAGGATATCTAGGTGCATTACGGACAACTTTTTGGTTTAGGAAGCATCCCTAGCAACGTACAAGACCCATAGGGTGACAACACAATTCAAACATGGGTGGACAAAGAGAATAAACTCAGATGGAGTTTAGCGATCATGACAATCACCTGGAGCATATAGAGAAAGAGGAACCAATGATGTTCATGATAAACATTGTGTTTACAAAAAAACATATAGGAAATAAATTTCCTCATATTTTTGTTTGATGTCGGCCGTGTACATGTCAAGAGGCCGAAGCAAGTGGCATTGGAGACAATAGCATAAAAGAGCTTGACTTTCACCCATGATGAGCTTGACGCCCCACCGGAAGACAACTTCGAAGACATTACCCCAGACTCAAAAAATGTCGGCTAGAAAAATGTAGCAGTTTGGGGATGTGCCTCAAGACCAACTAGAGTCCTCCAAGGCACCAAATTATGTTACTCTATAAACTTCACCTCCATATCAATAAACATGATTTATCCATTTTTAAAAAAATTAAAAGATGTGTCCAGTGTTGCTTTTCTCATAAACTGTTATGATTAAAACAGAAAAAATAAGAGAAATTAATCCAAAAAAGTTAGCAACGTCAGACAATCAACATCCTGGCTATATCATTAAATCCAAGAAAAGAACTTGGAGTTCGTTTAGTTTACAAGTTATCAAAAAAGTGCAATAAATATGGTAGAAAATAACAACATTAAGGTCAAATAAAACATCACATCGAATTGGATGTGAATAGCAACTAGCCTCTCTGTTTAGATCATCTCTAAGTACCAAAAAAATGCCTCAAACTCTAATGAATGAGACACCATGGTATATATCATATAAATTTAGATAATACTCCAATGAACAAGAAGCACCTTTCAATGTCCAGATCCTCAGCATCAAGCCACGGTGAACTGCAACAGAAACAATAGATCCACGATAACAAATAGTTTGCTAAATACAATGGGAAAAGAACTATTAGATTATGTGAACAAAAGACAAGTTCATGACTAGAATACAAGAAAAAGAAACCATTTGAATGAAGTTTAAAGAGAATACAGATTTATCTAGCTCACTCAAACATGTTCTTATGACTTATTGTGAATATATTAAATTTTATGATTGGGTTGCTAGCAAATGATCAATAGTGTTCCTGGGACTTATTATATGCATATGAGTAATGGTTCAATTGCCAAAAGCATTTTTCTTTTAATTTTATGATTGTAGTAAAACAAGTTAGAAGGAAAGAAGCAAAGAACCAAAGATTTATAAAATTTAAAAATAAAAAAAAAAAAAAAAAAAAGGGGGTCTTATGGTAGGATGTTCCTCATTTGTTGAAAATATATCCTTTCATAGGTTTTGCACATAGGAGAACACTGGCAATTGATTGCAAGGAATCTTCATATAATTTGTTCATCAAAAATCAGGATAAGGATGTGAAAATATGAAGCACTTGAATGGAAAAAAAAAAACAGAGCAGAGTAACATGGAAGGATGCGAATTAAACATAAAAACATGTGTAAGCTAAAAAGAGCACAATTAATACTAGATATTTGGCCAGAAAAAAATTGTTAAATCTAATGGACAAAATAAGAAAATTATTAATCTTAGTAGTGGGGACACAAAGAGGAGCATAAAGGGAACATATTAAGAATGAAGGTTGTTCATAGGGAATGCCTATCAGTGACATAGATAGGAGGCAGGCAGAAGCACAGTCAGGACAAATTCGAGACATTACAGTAAACTTTGGTGAAAAGGAGAATAAAAGAAGATTTTCTAAGAGAAAGCTAGTTTATACATGGAGAACAATATAATAAAAAAGAGGAGCAATAATTGAATTCTAGTTGGGAAGACAATATAGGAGAGATTCAATGTGTAAAACCTTAATAACAAGGAGAGTCAAGATCTAGTGCAAATCGTGGAATGCAATTTGGAAATGGTCAAAGATCGAAACATGACTAGCCATTCTGCTAAGATACAAATGGCACTCCTGCCTCAGATTTGTCGTGAAAACTAATGAAGAACTGATGAAATGCACAGATGTCTAATGAAGTTCCATTTGATCCTTGAAAATGCTGTTTGTTTACCGAGTGTGTAGCAAATAAGTTGCATACAATAGTTGTTCAGGAGTAAGTAGGATTTTGTTTGAGATTTGTGATATTTCCAAAGAGACATCTATATCCTGGCAATATTATCAAAAATCAAGCATCCCAGTATGCAGTTTATGGCTACAATTCAACTATTCTACATTATCATAAAAGCAAGTATTTTTTCAGTAAAAATAATCAACTGAACAAGTTTAGATAATAAGGAGTGCTTACAGTCTCAGTACTAGATATGTTAGGCTTATGAAGCCTTGGAGTTCCGAAAATCCTTCTTGAGCTCGGCCAACCTCTTGACGCACTCGGCCTTGGATTTTCCCGGCACCGCCGCCGCCACCTTCTCCCACCTCATCACCGCATCCTGCGGGAAGGCCTTCAACGCGTTCAGCAATGCCAGATCCTCTCCCGAGCTCCAACCACCGGTCATGGATTCCTCTTCCTCCACCCTCCTATCCACTGGCTTCCGCTGCTTCAAGAACCGCTCGTACGAATCCGAATCTCCAGGCCTCCTCTCCGCCAGAGATTTCGCCATCTTTATCACGCTATCCACTCCGTGCCGCCCCTGAAACGCCTCTTGTATCCGATCCCACCTCCCCGGCTCCCCAGCAGGGTGCTTCGAGATCTGCTTCTTGAGCAAGTCGAGATCCGCGTCGGTCCAATCGACCTCCTCCGTTTGACCGCCATTCGGGACCGCTGTTGGGGGCTTCTTCTCTGGAACCACCGATCGGAGAACGATGGGGGCCGGATCGCGGGTGGGAGCACGGGTCCTGCGGGTGGGTTGGCGCGTCTGAGCTTTGGTATCAGGCGAAGGATCGGGAATCGGATCGGGATCGGGGACAGGCGATCCGACGCCGACACGGACATCGCCCCCGGTGAGTGAAGGAGGCGCGAAGGGGCCAACCAAGAGTGAAAGCGAGGCCCAGAAGAGGAGAGAAGGGAGGACCGCTTGGGACGCAGAGAGATAAAAGGCGGCCGCTAGGAGAAGCGCAGCGGCGAAGACGCAGATAAAGGCATGGAGCTTGGATACCTTGGTGGCTTGAAGGTTGGAGCTCGGTAATGGCGACGCCCTGGATTGGAAGAGGAATCGCGGGCGTGATTCCTCTTCGACGAAGTCCATCGATCTCCAACTCCAGAAGGAAACTTGGAACGTAGCGATAAAAAAAAAAAGACCAGAAATTATATATATTAATTAAATTATTTTTTTCTAAAAAAATAAAATCTAATTAATGGCGTCATGGACCCTTGAGAACGATCCAACTGCGCCCCGGTGATTTGTTTAACCCCTTCCTTGCCATCTCCTTCCTCACCTCTCCTTCCGCCACGTGCCCTTTCTCATCTTTCGAGTACACGTGGCACAACGCCACATGGGCCGGCCCGTTCAGAGGGTCCATCTCGAGAACCTTCTGGGCGGCCCACTCCCCGACCCGCTTCCTCTCCCCGGCCCCACCCAACCCCATTCCGCACGTGCCAAGCAACGACCCCCAGATCTCCAACCCCGGCTCGACCGGCATCTCTCTCACGAATCGGACCGCCTCCTCGAACCTCCTGGCCCGGCCCAGCATGTCCACTATGCTCGCGTAGTGCCCCATCCCCGGTTCAACCGAACCCATCGAACCGAATATCTCCAACCCCCGGTCCACCAATCCGGCGTGCCCGCACGCTGAAAGTGCACCTAGAAAAGTGACCCCATTGGGCTCCACCTCACCACGTGTCACCATCTCGTCGAGCATCACCAGAGCCT
Source organism: Dioscorea zingiberensis (assembly GCA_026586065.1). NCBI lineage: Eukaryota > Viridiplantae > Streptophyta > Magnoliopsida > Dioscoreales > Dioscoreaceae > Dioscorea > Dioscorea zingiberensis. The sequence continues at coordinate 40,767,775 of CM048824.1, forward strand.
CGTGGGCCTCCCCATGATGGGCCAAACCCATGATTATCGAATTCCACGAAATCACGTCACGTGACACCATGCTGTCAAACACGTGCCTAGCGGCCGCCACGTCACCGCACTTGGCGTACATGGACACGAGCGCGTTGCAGACTATCGTGTCCATCCCCGGCCGGGTTTTTATCATCAGCCCGTGGAGCTGTTCGCCGATCTCGAGGTGTGCAGTCGATCCGACGGTTCCTAAGAGCAGAAGAGATCGCGTGGTCCATCACCAGTAATCCGTTAGCACGCATCTCGAAGAACAGATAGAACGCCTCCGGGATCAGTTCGTTATGAACCATCCCCGAGATCATGGCCGTCCATGCCGTCGCGTCCCGCTCGGGCATCCGATCGAACAAGCGGCGAGCTTCGGGGACATCGCCGGCGTCCAAATAGGCGGAGATCATGGTGGTCCACGTCACGACCATGGTGACCCACGAGATGGCGTTGAGATTGATGGTGATCTCGTCGAAGAGGAGCCGGGCTTCATCCAGCCGTCCGATTCGGACGTAGCCTTCGATCATCGAATGCCAGCACACCGGATCGCAAAAGCTTCCTCTTCTCTTGTTACAGATCCAACGGGCTGAACCCATGAGCTCGTAGCGCGAGTACATGTGAATCAGGGCCTTGAATAGCCTACCATCACGATCATCACCGTCCATGTTATGGACGGTGAGATACCCGTGGATCTGCGCGCCGAGACGGGGAAACCCGACGCCGGAGCAGGCGTATAAAAGTGAAATTATAGTTTCTTTGTTGGGTTTCACCGCGCTGGTCCGATGCATCTCCTTGTAAAGAAACAACGCGTCATGGTGGAACCCGTTCCACGCGAAGCCGCCAATCATAGCCGTCCACGTGACTATGTTACGAGCCGGGGTCATGGTGGAGAAGAGATGGTACGCCTCCCAGACGTCGCCGGCGCGGCAGTAGCCGGCGATCAGGGTCGTCCAAGAGATCACATCGCGATGATCACTGGGCATCTCGTCAAAGAGGCGACGCGCATCGGCAATACGCCCCCGCTCGGCGTACCCGGATATGAGCGCGTTCCATGAGGCTGGGTTCCTCTCGGGCATATCGTCAAACACCTTGCGCGCGTCGTCGATCTTGCCGCGCCGAACAAGGGCTGATACCATGGCGTTGTAGGAGATGACGTTCCGCTCGGGCATGGAGTGGAAGAGTTCGAGGGCTTCGTTGACAAGGCCGGAACGGGAGAGCGCAGAGAGGAGAGCGGTCCAGGAAACAACGTCGCGGTCCGGCATCTGATGGAAGAGAAGGCGGGCGGAGGGGAGGAGTGAGGGGATCCGGGAGTAGGCGGAGAGCAGAGCGTTCCAAGTGACGAGAGAGCGGTGTGGCATGAGGTCGAAGAGGAGGCGGGCCTCGTCGATGAGGCCGGCGTGGGCGAGGCGGGAGATAAGAGAGGTCTGGCGAGAGATGTCATTGGCGTAGCGGGGGGATTCGGTGAGGAGATGTCGAGCGGTTGGTAGGTCCTGGAAGGAGAGGCATCGGACGAGATCGACGTCGTCTGCTACTAATGAAGCCTTGACGTGGATTGCTCGTCGTACGAAATACAGGAAGCGAGACAAGGCCATTCACTTAAATATATCAAGTAAAAGAGGAACAAAGTGTTGTATGATCCAAGGATTAACAGCCAGAAATCAAATACTAGATACAAAAGCTGAGAACAATAAATCCAATGATTTTTTTTAGCGAGTGAAAAAGCCCAAATGTCAAAAACCACCCTCCTCTATAATCCACTCCAGGGAACTCCACAAAGTCCCCTAACAATATATTTGTGTGGATGGGCCTACACTAGTATCTCCAGCCAGAAAGAATACACACAACAGTTACTCCAATGAAAGCTTTGTACATGATACAAACTGCATAAGCACATCAACCAAAAGGTGAGGGAACAGGGCCTGCAAGAGCATCTGACCTTTTGATGCTTCCCATACCACATATAATACATCCGGGTGTAGAAAGAGCAGAGAACTTCGCACCACATAGGTCGCAAACATCATGACCAATGGTTGAAAGGCGACTGAGTGTGGCCGCACAAAACTGAGAGGGATCTTCCAGTGGATCTATGGATTTGTTGGATAGGCCCCTCTGCAAGCACATATCAATGAGGCTTCTAAGCTCATCCTGCTTGCCCGGAGGTGCCTTGGAGAGGAGGAGGTCAAGCATTAGTTTGGCGTATGCGTAGTTCTGCACCTCCATATTCCGCTTTATAGCAGTCCTTACGCAGTTTATGCGATGCTTAGCAAGAAGTGGCAGGGAACCAAGATGACGAGATAATCTCGCCATCTCATCCTTTGCGCTGATGGCACTGGGGCCTGTCACTTTCTGCAGACGTGTGATTTCCTGTAACAACACCACACAGAGATGTGTGAACTTATTAAGTAATTTTGATGAAATGCTCATCAATTTTGTGTCAATTAACAATTTCTATTTCCGTCATTAAAGACACGACTAAAGTCCACCCTAATGTGATTGACCCATTTTACTTTCCTTGAGAGCATGGTATGTGGTCATTTTTGTGATCAAATTGCTTTCTAGGTATGCTGCCAGGACATTGTCATGGTAAAATTCAATATGAAATGATAGATAAAGGCATAACTAATGCAACTTCATCTTTGATTTCCATGGTAATTTTGAAAAGTCGTTAAGAAATTCATATTAGGCAGCTTTCTTTCTTCATGTTCTAGGCAAGCATCACATGAGGAACATTTTCAAATGAACATCAAATAATGGCAATTATTGTTATAATGAACAAGCTGATTCTGTTTCCAGAATGATCTAATAGAGAATGTCGTTTTCTAAAGTAGCCGCAAGTAACACTAAGTTGGAGATAATACCTGAAGTAAAGCCACAGCAATCTTGTACTGGGCGCAAATAGTAGCTTGTGCTTTGATGTCAGCCCCACGAGATTGATCTTTGGCAAGAGCCAAGAAAGCTTCATCCAAACAAGACAGTGCATCAGGAAGTTGATTTTGCTCAAGATGAGCAAGCCCTGTCTTGAAGCAAACTGAAGCAGCAGCTCCACGAGGTATCTAAGGCAGTGAAACAAAACCAGAAGGACAAAAATTAGTGCATGATTATTATGTGGTCATAAAACCCAGATAAGGCAAGAAAAGAAACCAACTTGGCCAGGGCGCACAGCTGTTGGGGGAGATGGAGGAGGAGGTTGAGATTTTAAGATGCCAGTTGCAATGTTAGAACCTGGAACTTCAAGCAAACTGAGATCAACAGGCTGTGAGGTGACAGGAATCTGAGGAGCATGTGCCTGGGACTTTGGGGGAACACCACCATCAGGTAGTCCAATGGCCACAGGTGGAGCAACTGGCTGTTGTGAGGCTTGGGGTGGGATTCCACCATCAGGAAGGCCAATATCAGAAATCACATTTGAACTAGGAGCTGGTTTGCTTCCCTCCATGGCTTGAGGGGGTTGATTAGCTCTTGATAAATATGTTCCAGGAGGGGCTAAAGAAGCTGCAACTTGGATCGATGAAATTGTGTTCTGGAAAAAGTCTTCTGGAATAGGTCCAGCAGAAACACCCATACCCGCAATCATGGCATTTGACTGTGCTGGTGGTGCAAGAGCTGGTGGAGTATTAGTCCCAAACATGTCAGAAGCAGTAGCTGAAGCAGTTGCACTACTTGTAGCAGGAGTTGGTTCTGATAAAATAAGCGAAATATCTTGTAGTCCACCCGACAATGACTTTGTCCTCATTGGAGGCGGGCCCAAACCATCCCCAAGTTTAAGTTGTTTCGTAGCTTCTTTTATTTTGTTAACATCAACTGCAGGAGCACTGACCGGCTTGTCTCGGATCCTTATTTGTATCTTTTTAGTCGTAGATTTTGTTTCATCTTCATCACTGCTGCTACCATCAACAACACCATACAAAGTTCTCTTGAACTCTTCCTCTGCTTTTGCCTGCTCATCTGAAGGTGCAGCTGCACCTGCCAATTGCCGAGTCAAGGTTTCCGCAATACTGTCGCCTTTCGAACCACCATTTGCAGGAGGCTTTCTGAGATTGGACAAAGATCCAGCCAAGTTTGGAGCCTTAACTTCACCACTTTGTGCAGTAAATGGTTTAACCAAACTCTTTTCACTCACTTCTACCATATTTCCCCTTCCCCTTATAACCCCCAAGTATACACCAATATGATCTGCAATAATGGCAGGGATACCACCTTCATTTGTCTTCATATATGGCATAACCTCTCCTGCTAGTTCCCATTGAGGTACATCCTTCAGACAGGTGGGTGTCTTGATTTCCCAGTTCCCACCTCCCCATTCAGGACCTTTAGGCACCATACTTTCAGCAGCAAAGTTTGCAAATATACCTTGTGTCCACCCAGTGGAACGAATTCTCAAGATTCTTTCACAGTATCTCCTAAGTTCAGAATCAGTGGCAGCCTCTTCTAATTTCTGAGTTAGACGCCGCATGGCACTTGGGTTCAAGTGGCATATAAACAGATCTAGCATGCTTTCATAATCTGCAATCACTTCAAAAGTTTCTTTGGCACTATCAAACTGACCATACCTGCATAAATAGTGACATTAACTCAGGCCACAACATAAGAATGTAAAAAGTAAAATAAACAGTACTGTAAAACCCAATCTGTTTCTGATTCTAATGTGTTTAGTGTGACAGATGAAGATGACCTAAACAGTGTCGCATTGAATAGGGGAGAAAAGATCCTTTACTTATATGTATGACTTGAACTTGAACATATGAGGCGCTAGGACAAAACAGTGAGACCCATATGAGATGGGCCAAAACGGACAATTCTTCACGTGGTTGGGTCGGGCCGTTACAAGAACTCATTAACTTTAAGAATGCACGAAACAGATAAAAATGCAACTTCTACATCTCCAGTTATTTATACAAAGATGGTGGCTGTGATTGAGGGATAACATTTTAACATGTAAAGAAGATACCCTAAGAAATTTGCCCCCAAAGTGAACAATTAAACTTTTACACAATATGTGAATATGTTGAATATGGAATTTGCAGGAAAAAATATCTGAGATCCTCTAAGAATTATTGTGAGAAAAATCATCTAACCATGCATGTTGTGCTTGGAGATTCATCGGATATTTTTCAGCCTATTGACCCAAATCCACATTGCACCCCTATCTTGTAGTTCACAAATCTAAAAATGCAAGTGCATCGTAAGATGGACCTTATCATAATAAATTCTGAGATAAACTTCTCTAATTATGTGTCTTAGTTTGCATCCATTCCGATGCAAGAATATACAACCTAAACAAAGCTAAATCCCAAGAATGAAAAATAAGCATAAGTATATTCATCATGTAATTAATAGAAAATCAGCTCTAACCATGAAGATAAGATATACATACTTAATACAGGCATATCCCAACTGTCTAAAGCGGTGGAACAAAAGAGAAGTAGGTGGACAATGAGGATAATCCCTGGAACGCAGGAACTCATCCTTCAAAACTGATAAAGCAGTAGAGAATCGAAGCGCTTTTATTGCATAAATGCACCGTAAAACCTAAATCATCAAAAAATTCTTTAGAAACAATAACCAAAAAAACAAGAGAAGTTGTGTACATTAACAGGATAATACACACCTGAGTAAATTGAGGACCTGCTTGAGATAATGATACAGCAAGATGACCACAAACAGGAGAGCCTTTGGCCAAAATATCAAGAGACCTTGGAGTAATTCGCAGACTATCAAACCTGCATTCACGTAAGCTTAACAAAACTTAGCAACAGAAAGATGTTGCACCACAACCTGCCATACTTAAATGGGAAGTTTAGATACAGGAAACAAAAGGAACTTAGAGAACAAATCCAGCCAAACCAAAGGTATTTGGTATGATGTGATTTTTGAATGCCAGAAACCTATAACGTCAAATGAAGAGAACCTTGTTGTTATTTGGTATAAGACCTCTGAAAGATCAAGCTTCTGCTCAAAATGTTGTTGCATGGTCGCAAATCCAATAAGAAGAGGTTCAAGAAGACCAACAAGACAACTTCTTATCTCAACACCTTTCTTTTGTCTAGGATTTATCTCAGTTGGGTTTACAAACAATAGGCGATCATTTAAGGCACCAACTAGCACTGCATGGAATTGAGAAAAACTCAGTAGAATGAAACAAATACAAAGAAAAGCAAAATTTATAAAGCTTGAGTTGACAAATCTAATTCTTTTCCCACATATCACCAAAATTTAATGAGGAATAGCCTGCAAACCAGAATATGGCATGCTGATCGAGAGAATGGTCCGAACTTGGCTATCCCATCCAAGAATGCTAACTGCAGTTGCACTTGAAAAAAGAAGAGCAGGGCCAACCCACAAAAGAGATCGATAGTGCAGAGAAGTTAAGGCTCAAGCAAAACTTTAAAAAAAAAGACAAAGAAGATATTTATGCCATAAAAACTAATAGTATCAGGATATTGATGGAAGTCCCTTATCAAATTTAGTTGAACTGCTAGACAGTATGTCAAGATCCGCTGAAGCAATCAATACCCTATGTGTTGTCAATATTCCAGCAACACGCCCTCTAAGAGTCTCATGCCAATGAACCTGTAAGAGAAAGCTAAATGAAAAATAGCAGTGGAAGTTCTAATAGTGAATAGAGATAGGAAATTTTCTGTTTCTTATTTTTTTTATCAAGTATCAAGCTAAAACAAGAAGTGTAAATATACTATGGAGTATGTTCATCAGGTTTTTCGCATGCACATGGCAAATTAAAAACGAAGAAGTCCAACATGCCTAAGTCAAATCAGTAATGGAGACGAGAAGGTGTAGAACACAGAATAGAGTACAGAAAATGGAAGACAAGTTCTGGCCCATTTAATAAACTTGAAAACCTCCACATAATAGGATTGGCATAGAGTCAGAGCCTACATCAGAGGGCATTAGTTTCTAAGTGACTAAAAAGAACACTCATTCATTAATATTAACATATGTATATATAATATCAACATAAGGGGCTTTTAATGACAGTATAATAACGAGCAAATGATGAAAACAGAGAATCAACACATCCGCACACAAAAGCTATAACAGCATAGAAAGGACTACGAATATCTCCAGAATGCTATATAATTTGATGACAGCGCTGAAATTTTGACAAAGATCAGTTAGAAAATTTTCCTCTGTCAAAGAAAATAGCAACAAAAAAGAGAGTAACTAAGTACCTGGAGTACATTCTCACTTGGTTTCAATTTAATGAACTTTTTCCCTTCAGTTTTAGTTGAAATATACTGTCCATCATCACCAGATAGCCGATATCCTTGAACAAGCTTAGCCAATCCGATATGTTTTCCAGAAATCGCATATAAAATGGTTGATTCTGCAGTAATAAGGACCTCAGCAACCCATATGTACCATAAACAGTATCCCAATTTACTTATTTAATTTGATATACCATGATAATGAATGAGCAATGTTTAATTCACCTAGTGGGGAAGAAAATATCCGATCAACCTCCGTTTCAAAAGAAAATTGCAGGGGACCCTGATGAACGACTTCTTTTTCAGCGAAAGTCTCTGCATCAAGTGCTGCCTTAACATTATTTTTATCAGCTTCTTCTTGAGGGGCACCTCCAGGCAACACATACATAGCAAGGCTAGTTTTATCTTCATCAAGAATGGCATATTGGTTTTCATTTTGTCCCATTATTGCAGCATCTCGACCTATAGAACAGAAAGACATAAATTAAGGATATGAGGAAATTTAGGCAAGATGTAGCTCATGAGAAATGTCAACCTTTTAATGAGCTTCCTTTATTGTTAACTGACTGTTGATCCGTTTGCTCCCAGTAAAGAACAACTTCATGTATAGCACCGTTAGCACCACTTAATTCAAAAACAACTAAAAACATATGTTGCTTGGAACTATAAAGGATGCTCTTGGGAACGCATTCAACATTTCCTGGGATCTGAAACAGAAAGAAATGATAAGACCAACTAATAAGGTGAAATTGTAGCTAATTCTCAAAGTTCCAAAAGTTGAGAAGTTATTACTGTTGAGTAGAGCTTCTTATATAAATTATCAGCTCGTGAGGTTAGATTATAAGCCATAAGATTGAAGCCATCCAGATAAAATGCTCTGATGGGTTATTGTAGGACCACGGTTTTCTTTATTAAAAAAGTTCAGCTCCAAATGGAAAGGCTAGAAGAGTAATACTGGAGTTAGCCAAGAAATTGAGCAGATTATCATACAACAAACTGAAATACAAATTGTACATGATACCTGGCAAACGGGAAAATCTCGTAATTGATGATTACCATCAGAGATAGTAATGAGAGGCAATCTTGATATAGGACCACCTTTTGCATGTCCTTCCATGAAATGCTACAAGAAGGCATCCAAGTGAGGAAGTCATTGGCATTCAAGCAGTAAAATACAAGACTGCAAATGCTCAAAAACATGGGCATGCGTGAAAGCCAAATGATCCAGATTTAAGGTTGCAAGCAGAACTCTATGGTGTCCAAAGCCATAGGCAACTGTAGATCATGTCAAGCATAACAACAAGCAACACTCTAAAATATGAAAGATACATTGAAGAAATGAAATTATTTGTTCAATGAAGAGATACTACAGCACGATGTTGAGACCTTAAAATTCACTTCTCCATAGGAAAATCCCTATATTATGGGTGACTGCTTAAAAGATGAAGAACTGTAGATCCTAAAGTATCCTAAAACGTAAAACATTTTCATTTTCTATGCGATCTCTAGAAGGGCTGCCCGGTGCTACAAAGTTTCCTGCTATGTGTGGGGTACAAGGAAGGGTTGGACCACTTGAGTCTATTGTACACAGTCTTACCTTGTTTTTATTTACAATAGACTGTTTCCACGACTCAAACCCGTGACCTCCAAATCTATGCAATCTCTACAACATGATGAAAATGGTAAGAGAAAAAGTCACACCACACACACACACACACACCAAAAAATAAAATAAAATAATTAATAAATAAATAAATAAACTTATGAAAGATGAGTATTTTCATTTGGACAAATTAAAAAAGGAAGAACAAGAAAAAAAAATCCTACCAAACATCCACCAGACAGCTACCTCCTAATGTTTTCTTCTCATAGTCATTTATCTCACCACAACTGTCAGTCTAATAAAAAAGGATCCTAATGAAAGTTCAAACAGCTGAAGCAACTCTAATTTTTACAGTGTGAAGGCAACTTTCATGGGGCTTATCAATACTAGTATGAATCTGGCTGGACAATGATACAACAACTAACAAGGATAACCATCTCATAGAAATTTTGCACATGCTTTCTAACACACAAAGTTTATAAGCATAAACTTGTTTTTTACCTATGAAGCACCGACTCGGGTGCGAGAATCCGGTGCGATACGAATCTGGTGCGAGGATTCGATTATTTTCCAAAAACTAGGATACGGGTGCGATAGGATACGATACATTAAAAAAATAAAAAATATTAAATTATATTTTAAAAAAAGAAATTTAAACACAAAAAACTATGTAAATGTAAGAAAATATATCATGCTCTTCGTTGTTTTCATTTGTAATATAGGCCTAGGCCCAACTAGCCCCATAAGAAAGAGGTCTATGAAACCCATCCCATTTGTAGTCCATCAAAAGCTGACCTGCTTCTTTACCTTTATTCCATCTCTCTCTCTCTCTCTCCTCTTCGTCTTCTCCAACGCCACTCCCTTCTTCTCTCTTGGATCCCCTTCTCCACCATGTGAAAAACCAGAAACCCTAGCCCTAGTCAGGCCCCCATGGGCAACGGCTGCTGCTCCCCCGCTGTCGTCACCCGCGAGGACGTTGACACCCGGAAGCCCCAACCCTGACCACACCGTATGGGATACGTATCCCAACTGTATCCGTACGGGATTCGTACGGGACACGGATTCGCAAGGCCCAAACACGAATCCGTGCTTCATAGTTTTTTACTATTATCATTGGATTGCATTAACATTAATACAATTACCCAATTCTAGGTTTCGTTAAAAGACATCTGATGTTCTGAAAATTGAAAAGCACTCCATTGAGAGCCATGAACTAAAATAAAGATCAACGTACACTGTGAAGAAATGCTTTCCGTGCAATATCTGATATTGTCAACTGACTTTGGCTGGCAAAGAAATAATCACATTGTAAGTAGATGTAATTGGGTACTATTTCAATATAAAATTGTACTGCTGAAACAAAAGACTAGGATGAGAAATATGCTAATAAGTCAAGAGAGATTCCAATCATTTCAATCACATTACTTCTTTGCATCTAAATACCGCATAAAGAAGTAAGTAGAAATTGCATCCCATTCTACATAGAAAAGACAGTATTATACGAGTCAACTCAGAATTTTTGGTTAACAAATAAGCAAAAAAGCACATTAAATCTTCCAAACTAGGCCACAAACAAAATAAAAGTCCTTTCACCCAAAAAAAAACCAAAAAAAAAAAAAATCCAGAAAAAACACAAACAATGACCATGTTTAATCTTTACAATAGGTTTTCCAGAGTTAAAGGCGACCATTTGGTTCCATGTAGAGTCTAACAAAATAATTTGATCTAAACTCTGTCCCAGCAACAGATAAGTTATAGCTTTTCTAAAGGTTGGCATGAAGAAGTTGCTACACATGAGTTTCAACTAATATACCTGTTATTTTTAGTTTATTGCACATTATGTGATCATTTCACCGACAAAAGCCCATAGCATCTTGGTCTTAAAGGCTCGATTAAGGCCCTGTTTGGATGATTGGTTGTTATGGTTTCGTAATGTATGGTATGGTATTGTAAGTATTGTTTATCATGTTTGGAAAGATGATATGGTATGGTATGGTTAATTAGTTGTTTGTGTTTGTTTTGATGGTATGGTATGTTTGTAGAAATAATAAAATGACCATAATACCCTCAAATACAAATTAATATGAAATCAAGTTAAATTGGAAAAATTGGTTATATATCCTTCAAAGTTTCATAGTTGCATATTTACATCTGAAAAAATCATAATTACTTGTATACCCCTGAAAAACGGGTTGAATTATGGATATGCCCCTATTGTTAGGTTTCGATGATAGAAGTTAATAAGATTATCTTAACCATGGTTACAACTTCATTTAAACGTTAGAAAATTTTCAAAATAATTCTCTTTATATATCTTAGCTATTTTAAATTTCATATTTTTAAAGCGAGTATTTGTAAATTTACAATCAAACAAACTTTTCAGGGTATATATGTAAAGGGTATAGTGGTCATTTCGCATGTTACCGTTTGTTAACTAACATTTTTGCATCTGATTAACCCCAGGGGTATATACGTAATTATACTTATTATTTAAAGGTATGTATGCAATTATGTTTTATTCAGGGGTACACATGCAAAAAAACCATATTAAATTCAATAATTTATGATCAAAAATTGAATTCAACTAAAGTATAAATAATTTTTATTAAAATCTTACAAAATATATATCAAATTATTAACCATTAATTTAAAATTGATAAAATTATAATAAAATTAATATACAAAATTAACAAAAGATAAGACTTTTTTTGTGGAGATTATAACTTTTTTTATTTTGCTAGGGTAAAAGAAGGGGTTAAAGTAAATTGGTAGGGATATTTTTGGTAGAAAAAAAATAAAACCATGAGAAACCACCAAATCGGTGGTTTGAAAAATCTAACAAAAATGAAAGTTTTTAAACCACGGGAAACCATCAAAACACCATAAAAAACTATAGCATCTGAATGGAAATGAAAACAAACAGGAAAGTAAACCATACCATACATTACAAAACCATGGCAAACCATGAAACAAATAAGGCCTAAGGTAGATGGTAAAGATTTAGAAGTGACAACTCACCCCTTCAATTGATTCTCTTGCAGCTGTGCTTGGAGCTGATGATCTGCTAAAATTCCTGATGCACCTAAAGAAGAAAGTTTTTCCTTCAAAACAGCAGCTGCAAAATAAAAGGTCAGCAGAATTTCAGAATAAATATTTAGAACTGCAAAACAATAATGGTATAGTCAAAACGGACAGTCAAAAAGATTTTAAAACTGGAGCTTTTAAACATCATATTCAACATGTAAACCGCATTGCTTCATACCAACTCTCATAAAAAAAACATGTATGCTAGGTTTTGCGATAATAAGATGTAAATTAGCTAGGTACTTGGCCCTAATAAAAACCACATAAGTTACTATAAAGCCTCAATCAAACAACCCCAGATCACATACAAGAGCCATCTCTTTTCTAGCATTTATCTTTTTCTAGTGTACATCGCCCAAAGTTGTTTTTAGCCCTTCCCAAAAGGTCTGATACCAACCTAGAAAAAGACTCGTGTAAGGTTAGCATCTAGTAAAAGTCCCCCAAAACATAACTTCAATTAGGACAAGAAATGTTTTCAAGAAATAGTATTCTAGTCAAATATTCTTGGATACAAAATTGCTTAAACCTCTGCTCCATCACTAATGATTTAGTTGCATAAAAGGGACAATAATGAATAGTGTCAATGTCAATGCTAGTGAAATTACAGACGCAAGAAAATTAAGAACAGATATAAATCCACAATATGCATCATGATCCATGTGGAACTAATTCATATTGAAGAAAGCAAAAATAATATGCCACCATCACATGACAAACAAGGACCAAATAAACATCAATAAATCATTACAATCATGCCAGAGCTAATCAGACCAGGAATAAAAAGCATACATAAAGAAAAGGAGTTTGTGTGTTTCATTCTGCAGTTGTTGGTCAAATGAATTGCAAAGTGTTCTCAAGTGAGTCATATTAAAGAACAGTTCAGTGCCTTTCGAAGAGTGACTCTTTTAATTGTGAAACCAAGAAAAAGGAACATGCAGCTTCAAATTATATGAATCATAAGATGGCCTCTGTTACAAGTATGGGAAATCACCTGTTGCTCCCCTTGCGCCCTGAAGAACAGTAAATAGTTGCTTCCTTCCTTCTCTTGTGTATGCAGCTTTATTCTTTGGATTAGCTCCACTTGTCATATCCTATTTCAAAGTGAAAAACATATTCAGAAATTGAACCGGAAATGAGTAGTCTGACGCTAAAGTTGTCATGGTATACCACACTTAACTGCAAACAGTAGCGCGGCTAGATTAAACTTTGGATGGATTGCAAAACTTTTACTCTGGGTAAGGGATAAACTGCTTCCCCATCTTGAGCAGATAAGATTTGAGTAATGTCTATGTTTTCAAGTGCTGCAAAAAAAATGGGACAAAACACAGAATATATTCATTGTTAAAGACCAATATTGAAAAGTAACCATCAATAATTGCAATAAACAATTTCACTTTGTGTATGCAATGTAAGACATTAGGATACTTGGGTAATTTAGTGTTGGGATACTCCATTGACAAAGGGAATTGCTGAAACACATTGACTTAAAAGAACTTGCAGCATTTCATTAACTCCTACAGGATCAAACAATTAAGAAACATAAAGCTCATATGAACTTTTTTTGTATGCAAGAAACATTACAAGAATGTAAGAAGGAACAGTGATAGTTTTGCATTAGCCATGAGATGTACGAGTCAACTGACTGGCCATACTGCCTATTTGCTCAGTGCGTGTAGGCAACAAATATGAAGGATGCACAAAGGAACATGTCATATGTATCTGACAGCATTCTAACCCTAGCAAAAATTAAGCTAGTAAAACTGAAAATATACATTACTTGAAGATATACAAGGAAAGGGGATGACCTGCATGCTCAAAAAAATTTGCTTGCATAGGTCTGTTTGGATTGGAACCCACTCGTGTCTTCCATACTTGAAGTGTTCCATCCTTTGAGAGAGTTACAAGCAAACGCAGCATTGGAAGCCATGCAACAGATGTTATTGGATGTGAGCCAGCCTGTGTGCTAAATGAAGTATAAAAAGCAATCAGATTAGAAAATTAAAGCTATTCCAAACACCAAAACAAGAAAAACTCAAAACATTCACAGCTGAAGGAAAAAAAAAATGTATATTACGAGTATTTCTCTTGAGGCAAACCTAATAATCTGCTTTGCTCAACTGTTCACACAGGATTTGACCCAACTCAAAGTTCAATATAGTTGTGGAAATGACTTTTTAATCTTTAAGTGCAAGCTTTTTACAATTGACATTACAAGCACACACATTCACACATTAAACTACTATCAGTAGTTTATTCCACGAAGCAAAATAATTCAGGAGGTAGGAAATAGACTTACATTCCAATCATGTTTGGTCTCTCAGTTGACACATCCCATGCTAAAAGTGTACCCCTCCGGTCACCGACAAAGATCCACTCCAAGGTAGGGTGAAAAGCAAAAGCACCAGCACCAATAAGCTTGATTGTATTATCAACTGAATAAAATAAAAATTAAAAAATCCATGTAGATGAAAATTAAAAAAATCAGATAAAACTTGCACAAACAAAGAAAGGGAAGATTGTGACAAGCTTCTCTTACGTTGTAGTGTGTAATGAACAGCATAAGTCTGGATGTTATAGGCTCGAATGAGACCATCAGCATAGGCTACATACTGGATAAAATAAAATAAAAATATATTAGCAACCAAAATAACAAGGTTTGGTCATTAATATCGCAAAGCTCTGATCAAATTACCAGGACAGGAAGACGAGGATGGCAAGCAAGGTTCACAACAGGCTTTTTCAGATCCGTCTTTATTTTTGTTGGAGGCCTTCCCCCCTCAATTGTGCCAACAACTACATGTGATGCAGATATAGTTACAGCTAACAACTTATAAATTTTTATCAGGTTAAGATGAACTGCATAGTGAAAATGAGCATAGCAAAGGAAACCTGTCACACTCATCCGTCTGTGAAAACCAAAAAATACAACGGGTTGGAGAGCAGTCAATGCAAGATGGACCTCCGCATCAGAAGAAACATGTTCAGTCCGTTTTTCAGGAGAGTGTAAAACAAGTGTTTGTTCAGTATCAAAATCACAGGCTCTGACAGTGCAATCCTATAAACAACAGTCAGATAATGGCAATCTTAACATCATAAATCAATAGACATGCATGACCATTAACATATAAGACATTGAGACAATCATATAAAAAAATCACAAGCCATTCAAGTGAGAAGGAATGAAACATTATAAACAGACTAAAACCAAATATAGCCGCTTTGAGAAAAAAATAACATTCAATAATGCAGGAACAGAATAAAAACGATATAACAATACACTAAAACCAACTTGAAAATTTATTTAACCGTTCTTGAACTAGTTCAAAACCAATTTTGTTGCTGTTACAGAGGTAAGCTCAAACATATTTGCTTATAGCAAGTAACTGTATGATAGAAAGCAACTTCACTCTTAGCATTCCACGCGGCAGGGTTCTCCATATTGTGCAATTGCTAACAAAAAGTTTTCCATCATTCCAAGTTAGAATTCTCAAACTTCACAAATCATAACTATCTCAACAAATTATTTTCTATCTACTTCCCCAATAAACCACCAATACTGAACTCATACCACTTAAGTACTGTAGTATTAACAACCTAGATGAATATTTCAAAGCCTTTACATCTCATTTGCTTAAATCAGAACAAGAAACTTTCTTATGAGGTTTCAAGAAACATATAGCCAATCCAAGATAAAGCCCAAGGTCAAACGAATGGAAAAAATTAAACTGAAACCAACCTCAACGAATGGAAAAAATTAAACTGAAACCAACCTCAAGAATAGCGATGACAGTATGCCCACTAATAGGACTATATGCCATAACCACAACAGGTGCGCCGATGTCAATCGCGGAAATCTTGTTCCCCGTAAGCGCATCGAACTCTTCAAACACAGTAATCAAGTGCCTCAGTGCATTAACAAGCTAGAAATCAAGAAATCTTTAAAAAATTCTAGAGGAAAACAGAGATCTAACCAACAAACACGTTAGTAGCGCACCAAATAGACTAAAATAAAGAATTAGGAAGGAGAAAACATTCATCCCAACGGACTCAGATCAAAGATCTAAGAACATCTTAAGAAACAAGAAACCAAGAAAAAGATCGAATTGGAGCCAAGAATTCAAAGAGATGAAAGCAGGAAGGGAAGCAAGAAGATGATACCGATGATAAAGGATCCGACGGCCACGGCGACGATGGCCTGTGAGGGGTGGAAGGCAGCAGCGTGGGGCTGGAGAGGCTTGAGCCCCCGGCCGACATGCCGGAGGTCGAGGTGCTGCACCGTCGCCCACTCCATCATCTTCACTTCCTATGAATCTCGGCAGACGGATCCAGAATGGAGGTGGGGGGCGATTTGGTCGGGAACTAAAGAGAGAGGACGACGGAATGAATGAATGAAAATTTACATATAACTCCTTTTAATTCATCTGATTTACATCGAACTAGCACGACATAAATAACAAATCAATGAGTGTGAAAATGAAAATTAACGAGTAAAGTAAGGAATATTTCAATGATTGCAGACAAACCCTTATGCTCGACGGATTTGCACCAAGATGTTCTAGATGTGAAAACCGACTTTTTGCGGGTTTAAATGGAAATATATAAATAATTTATTTGCAATTAAACCCCTAAAAACCTAATATTTCTTTTCTAAGTGCCTTCCTCCTAGGGAGGATTGTATAGAACGGTTATACCACCCCTCCAATCAAACATTGCCACGTCAAACATTTTCTTTTAATACTTCATTAGCTGTATTGTAAAAAGTTTTACATGTAAAACTTACTTTTACTTTTGGGTGTTTGGTTTGATGTAAAAGAGTGAAAATACAGTAAAAGATTTTACACTTGGGACTGTTTTGATGCATTTGAAATTACCGTCAAATCGGGCTTAAAACTAAATGCTGCATAACTTTGGATTAAAAACACCTTCTCCTCCTTTCCCAACACCTTCTCCTTCTGGTCCTTGTACAGCCCACCATCGCCACCAGCGCGTAGCCACCCGTGGTTCGCCACCCTCCGTCGCTGCCCATGCGAAGCCACCCTCTCCCTCCTCCTCCACCCTTCTAGCCCTCGTCCAGCCCTCCGTCGCCGCCAGCATGTAGCCGCCCTCTGTCGCCGCCCTTGAGCGAGGCCTATGATGCACGGCGGCCTTGGATGTCGTTGAAGCTCGAGGGGCAGCCTTCGACCACTGCACAGAGGAGGCCAACACGGCGCTGGAGGAGTTCAAGCGGCGTTGGGAGCTCTTCAAGGCGGCATGCGACGAGGCAGACAAGGTTGTGGGCTCTGCTAGGCTGAGGCTTGAGTTGGAGAGTGTGGCAGCTGATCATCATGTTGAGAACATTAATGACTGCACTACCGTGGCGGCTCTCAATTGGGCTTGCCTTGATAATGCCATTGCTGATATCAAGCGCAGGGTTAATTAATTAGTTCATTCATTTGGATATATGTCTATTAATCATGCTTAATTGTGCTTTCGTTTCTCTTCTTCTTCATTGAATTTCCATTTTATGATGTTTATATATTACAAGTTTGTAAACTTTAGAATGAGAGACTAATAATTCCTTGTATTTTTAGTTTAAATGGAAGAGAGAGGAGGAGTAATTAAACATTTTATTAGATTAATTATTTTAGTTAAAAGTATTTTTTAATGTAGCGTATTAACTAATTAGTAATAATAATAGATAATAGGGTAATCTCACCACCCCACTTACATGGTAAGTGTATCCTAACTAACATCAAACCAAACAACCAAAAAATATATACTGTATTTCTAATTACATCTAACCAAACACCAGTGATGTAAAAGAAAATGTTGTATTTTTAGATACATGTATTTTGAAATACACTGTAATTTGAAATGTGGACAACCAAACAGCCCCTTAAAATAAAACTTTACCAGATTAAAGTGGCGTGTTCTTTGGCCGTTGTGATGCTCATGCTAGACATCTCTCCGGTGCCTCTCGTCGAACGGCGGCAGTTGTGCCTCTCTTCCTCCATGCCTTCTCTCACCCCGAGGCCCTCTCCCTCCTCTCTTAACTCCTTGTCTCCGATTTTTGAATTTCTCCATTGGTCCAACTTCACCCCCTTCTCTCTCTAATGGCCTTATGGTTTTCAAACTTGTGGAGTGGCTCCTGGCTTGTCTTTCCCTCTCCAATGCCTTCTTTTCAAACTCTGTTTTTTCAAATTTATTTTGACTTTTGAAAATTTTGATTTCCCGCGTAACTAGCTCGCTTAAACTCAACTCAATTAATTTTCAAGTAGTGTTCTCCCCAAATGTTCTCTCCATCTCCTCTCCTTATTCTGAATATAGAGCTTGCAAAATTCTCAGGTACTTCACTTTTTCTTTTTAGTTTCATCATTGCATTGATCAAGTTGACTTTTTTTTCAATATTTTCTATTCTTGTATTGTAAAATCGCCAATTAAGCAAATGTTGATTTTATTTTTTTATCAAAAATTTTCTATTAGATTTTGTTAATCTACAAAGCTTATATTATGGAGATAGAGAAAGGGAAAACAGTTCCATTGGCAATGCATTCGGATGACATTTTTGATGAAATTAAAGTTGGGATGAAAGTGTATTATGAAAAAGAAGCTTATGATCTTTATAATCAATATGCTCTGAGTAAGGGGTTTAGTGTTCGAAAAGGTAACAAGCATCGAAGTTTGGGTTAGGGATGAAACTCCAAATTGCCCAAACCGCTCCAAACCAATCCATCAAAACCGTTGGTTTTCAAACCGTTGAAACCAAAAATAAAATGGTTTGGTTTGGTTTGGTTTGAAATTGATTAATATTCGGTTCGGTTCGGTTTGAAATTTCAAAAATGCGATTGAACAGAACAGGACTGCATATTCCTACTTTTAATGTGATTGAACCAACATATGTCATCCGACTTGGGTTAACCTTGTAGGGACTGTTATGAGATGAAAGGAGATAATCATAAATTAATTATGATTTGATATTTGAATTTGAATTGGATCAAGATTCACCTCATAGGGATAATTATAAAAAGTTTATGATTTATCTCACGCTCTCATCTATATAAGGAGACATATGATGAGAGAATATAATATGTAATTATGATTTATTTTTCAAACAACAGTTCAAACCGAATTGAACCGTAAACCGAACCAGTTTGGTTTGGTTTCATTTATCAAACTATTCGGTCCGATTTGGTTTGATTTTTTTCAAAACGAAAAATACCGGTTTGGTTTAGAAATTTGTCCAAACCGACCCAAACAGAACGATTTCACCCCTAGTTTGGGTGAACCTTTAAGGCAACGTGAATTTTTATGCTCAAAAGTTGGGTTCCGCAAACATGATGGTGTTGGTAAAGTGAGAAAATTTAATCGCTTAGAGATAAGGACGTACGGGTTGTGAAACTAAAATTTGTTTTACTATAGAAAAAGGTGTTTGAATGGTTTCTTATTTCAACGACATAATCATGAGCTAGCAACTTCAGAGAAGAGAATCAATTTAAGACCAAGAAGAAAAATATTAAAGGGGCATGCCGATATTCTTTTTTCAATGGTTATTGCGGGCGTCAAATAAACAAATTCATATTATTTTCTTAGGAAAGAGATTGGATTTGACAATATCAATTTTACAAAGTGAGATTGTCATAATTTCTTGCGAATTGAAAGTGATGATAAATTGATTGAAGCAGGGGATGCTTAAAACATTATCAATTTTTTCAAGCGTAAGCAAGCTAAAGACCCAATGTTTTTTTTTATCTTAAAACATTATCAATTTTTTTCAAGCGTAAGCATGCTAAAGACCCAATGTTTTTTTTTTATCAAGTTCAGATAGACAAAAATAACAGCTAGTACATTTCTTTTGGAGGGATGGAAGATCACATTTGGATTATAATTGCTTTGGAGATATTCTTGTGTTTGATAACAAACAAGTATAATTTGGTTTGTGCTCCATTTGTGGGAATCAACAATCATTGGAATAAAGTATTGTTTGGTTGTGTTTTTTTTATCAAATGAGACCATTGATTCATTTGTCTGGCTATTTGAAACTTTTTAGAAGTCATGGGATACCAACAACCGAAAAGTATTTTCATTGATCAAGATCAAGCAATGATAAAAGTAACAGAGATGGTGTTCCCAGAGTCATCTCATAGATTGTGTGTGTGCATATTTCCAATAATGCCAAACAACATCTTGCTAGCCATTTTGCAAATTATGAGTTTAAAGCACAATTTAACAAATGCTTCTATGGATGTGAAACTGAAGCAAAGTTTGAATCTATTTAGGCTGCTATGATTGAGAAGTTTGAACTTGAAGATCATTCTTGGCTTAAGAGATTATATGAACTTCGAGCAAAATGGCACTCTGTTTTTAACACGGATGTTTTTTTAGCTAGGAAAAAATCCACTCAAAGGAGTGAAAGTATGGACAACAAATTACAACATATTATGAATTCCTTTATGTCTCTCATTCAAGTCATACAATGTAACGCCCCGAAAATTTTCACTTTTTAAATAAATTATTTTCTGGAGAAAACCACTGAAATTAATTAGCACATAAAAGACATTAATCACTTTAACAACCTAATTAAGGAAAATCAGGAGTTATGAGATTAAAATCCTATCTCGCAAACCGAGAAGGCCGTATTGGGCCAGGCCAAAGTGGACATGAAATAGTCGGAGATAGACTAGAGAGATTAATTACGGTTTATTTATTAGAGGAATTAGTAAGTGTTATTCAATCTCAATTAATTGGTTGGGAATACGGGACAAAAATGCGAGTCCCGGTAAAGTAAAATTGGCGGGTCAAAAGCCGAAAGACTAGGATCTCTCGATTGGTCGTAAGCCGCTAAGTTACAAATTCTGATGGGACCTGTGACCACCCAAAGGATGTAAAGAACGAATAAAATAACAAATAATAAATTATTAATTAATAAATCAATCGCCTCGATCCACGAAATGTGGATCTGGTCAGGAGAAAGGTTAGCTCCCGTGCTTGTACAGTCCAGAGAACACACCATGAAGCAATGTAAATAATAATATTTTAATATAAAATAATATACTTTAATAAAGGGAGCTGAAGTTTTATAGAGAG
Source organism: Dioscorea zingiberensis (assembly GCA_026586065.1). Lineage (NCBI taxonomy): Eukaryota > Viridiplantae > Streptophyta > Magnoliopsida > Dioscoreales > Dioscoreaceae > Dioscorea > Dioscorea zingiberensis. The sequence continues at coordinate 40,788,772 of CM048824.1, forward strand.
AGAAGGGAGATTATCATCTCCCTCTCTCTCTCCCGTTTGCCTCTTCAGCCCCCCCTGCCGCGATCAGCTCTTCAGCCCCCCCTTTCGCCGCGATCAACAGCTGCTCGTGCCGGCGACCGCCATAGTCACTCCACTCGGACCTCCCCAGGCGGCGTGGCATGCGGCGGAGATGGCGCCTAATTACGTTTACCAAGAGGGCGACGGCCTCTTCTCCGGTGAAGCTCTGGCCTGGAGATCGCGCACAGCCACCGCTTGCAGCTCAGGCGACCACTGCACCGCCACCAGGACGCGCTGCCACCTCCCTTTCCTCCAATTAGTCCAGTGACGCCTGGTAGGCACCCTTAGGCTGAGCGCCTGCCCCTCTAGCTAGCTCTGTCCACTGCTTCGATGAGGAATTCCGGCAACTCCGAACGTCGGTGAGGTTGGTACCGGACTGTAAGATTGATATTCATATTAGTAATTTCGGAGGGGAATGGATTGGTTAATTCAAATAACATCTAATGTAGCTATCAACTTGTTAAGCTTGATGCGAGGATGACAATTAAACCGAGAATGGAGGCAAATCCTTGAATAAGTATGATTGTATGAATAATTCGAAGTAGATCAATGTATGTTTGTATAATTTTCGGGGCCCTCCAAACGGAGGAGGTGCTGCCGAAATTTCTACGGAAATCTTGAGTAAACTATGGTTGAATAAACCTTCATGATCTTGTTTAGCATATAATTATATTTAAGGAGCATGCTAGAAGCTGTTTAGAGCTAAGATTGAAATTGAAAATTCCCGTATTTTCATACTTTAGAATACGAAGTCGTATTAAGAGAAATCATGCTTTAAATGTATTTGATGGAACTATCGTAGTCTAATGAGTTAAGTATATTATGCCTTAAGAATACGGTATTCGTATTCCTGAAAAATTCGTATTTTATTTTAAGGTGAGGCAAAGGTCAGGTCACTGTTGCCGAAGAACCAGGCCAACCCTAGAGATCTACTAGATTGAGGTGAGGGAACACAACTGTAAATCTTCACAATTTATTGTATTTTGATCGTATTGATCTTTGGAGATTTCATGTTATGAAATCGTCATGATGTTCATGAAATGCGTTTCAGTTTTCAAGCATGATTTGCCGATTTATTCGGAGTTTGAATTTATGTTTATGAAAAGCTTATGAAAACATTGCACATTTTTAGAAATTGTCATGATAGACATATTAGTGCATTACATCATACTCGAATACATGTCTGCGCCAGACGTGGCTCTACGATAGAGCCAGAGAGTACGGTACTAGGTAGGGAAGGGGTGGTTTTATATGATTCTGTTTTTACTCGTCCAACTATCTGTTTTCAAACCCTTCTTATTTCAAGAAAACAAAACCCCTTCCCGTACTCTTCGAGTGCTTAGTATACATATATACTCTTATAGCTCACAGTCGATGAGTTGATTCGACCGGAGAGATATTGAGTGTTGGTTTATTCCACTCTGGTGCCGCTGTATGAGAGTAGAAGTGTGGATGACACTAATATGATAGAAGATGAGGATTTAATTCCATAGTTTATTACCTCCACGGTTGTTGATACGGTCCAACCTGGAAGGCTACTCTGATACTTGTCACGGTCAGCCAGGACATTTGTGGAATTTATTTCCCACAGACGAGGATTTGTTTCCATAGCTTGTCACCTCCACGGTTGTTGATACGGTCCAACCTGGAAGGCTACTGGCATGATATAGTCAGCCAGGACATATGTGGAAATCAATTCCCGTTCTGATTATAAAAGATTAAAGAACTAATTAAGAGCATGTTATATGTTTTCATTGAACATTGCCATGGTTTTTATTATGATCAGAATGCTGTTATCCATGTTTTAATTATGGTTCATACTTTGTATTTAAATCTTCGATATTTTATTATTTGAAATTGAAGACATACAGGTATGTAAACCTGACAGTAGTGTTAGTCCCTCACTGAGCTCCTGTAGCTCACCCTGTGTTATAATCTTTTGCAGGTAGTAAGCAGGGTCATGGCTCTACTTAGAGTGGGAGTTAGGGTTTGGATTCCCTTAGTTGGCTCTGACCACTTGGCCGCGTCATTTATCTTATTTCTTGCTGTATGATTTGGGGAGTATGTTAACTCCTATTTAGACTTGGTGTGTTATTTGAGACAGTATGGTTTGTAATAGTATTGTACTTGATTTTATATTTCCTTAATATTAGTTTGATTATGAGTATATATTCATTTTATACAGCCTTAGGCCGGGGTTCACTCCCTGACTTGGCTGGTGTGACATCTAGGTCCTGAAAAGGATAAAGGTGTTACATACAACATTACGAGGAAAAGGCAAAAGAATTTCATCAAGAAGAATTAAATCAAGATTTTTGATGTAGAAATGGAGCACAAAGCTAATGGTCGTGAGATTTTGAAACATGCTTCCAATGTTTATACTTTTTTTTTTATGTTCAAGAGGTTTGAAGAAGAGTTGATGGACAACATTGGATTGAATTGTGTTAAAGGAGCATGTGATGAAAATCTTTCTTTATATCAATTAACTGATGAAGGGCATTAAAGAATTTACTTTGTGAAGTTTTCACCTTCAAATGGTAACATCTCTTGTAGTTGCAATATGTTTGAGACTCTTGGATTGTTATGTCGCCATGCTCTACAAGTACTTATCATGCATAATGTGAAAGCAATACATGAACCATATATACTGAAGATATGGACAAAAAGAGCAAAGTCAATGTTTGAAAGTGATTTAAGTCTTGGATCAGTGAATGAAGAAAAATCAACTCGCTTGTTACGACTTAGTGAGTTGAATAACATTGATTACAACCTTTTTGATAACAGTTCATTAATTTCTCAATGTACTCAAATTGTTAAAGACAAATTGATGGAGGCATTACAACTAGTTGAGAAAGAAATAACAACTTTGAAAGATGTCAAAGAATTAGGAAATTCTGCACAAAAAGCCATTCAAAAAGATGTTAGTGATGGTGCTAATGAGGATGTCCACTATTCAATTCATGAGAAGCCTGTGCTTGATCTTGTACCTATCAGAACATAAAGTTTAAGAAGTTGTCTAATGAAAAGTCAATTGGAGAAGAGCCAAAAGAAGAAGAAAAAGAAAGAAAGAAAGAAAGAAAGAAAGTAGATAGCTCCCAAAATTCAAGAGAAAGAGAGACTATCTCAGGTTGTTTGAATCTACTTTATTTTTCTATGATTTATCATTCAACTTGTCTTACTAAATTCTGACTTGTATTTCCTCATCTTTAATCCTACATCTATTAACATTCTTTTGTTTTTTTTTTGTAAATTGTCAGAAAGAAAATCATTTACAAATGGAGATTCTTTTGGAATGTTTCCTCTACAATATTATGCTTATCCTTTATGCTAAGGTTTTCAAGTGCCACTAAATCAAACTACCATAATTAGGTTTTTTTTCTTTCATTTTCTTTCGTTAAGTATGTTGATATATGTTGCTCTTCAATTATGTTGACATGCAATTACCTAATTTTACAATGTAAATAGGTCAATTTCATTGGTGCTCATAACCAATTTCAATATTTTGCACTTTTCTACAATTTCTCTTATCATTATTGCACTTTGGGTTTAATTTTCAATTTAATATAAGTTCTATATAAGGCTTTTCTCCAACTTGGGGGTTCAATTTTCAAGCTAACATGAGTTATACAAGAATGATGGAAGAGAATTACCCATCTCCATACATTAATTAGGTAAAACATGATGTTTTTACTTATAGTTTAAAATTGCTTTTTTCACTATTTTAGAATTTGCCAAATTGTATAATACCTTTTATTTATAGGACAACTTAGTGCTTTGGAACCTCAAAATAAGTGATGGGAGATCATGTGACAACAATGAAAGATTTCAATTTTATTTTATATTGAATTTTGTTGTTATCTATGCAAAAATGAAAGATTTTTGTTTCATTTTGAATTAATTTTGGTTGTTTAATCTTTAGGTGAAGAATGTTGATATGATGATATCAATTTCATTTTGTATTAAGTTTTGTTGTTCAACCTTTGGATGGAGATTGTCATCTTTACCGAAACAGAAATTTTGAGTTTCATGTTGTATTGAATTTTGTTGTTCACTCTTTGGATGAAAAGCATCTCTACAAAAATAAAAATTTTGAGTTTCATATTATATTGAATTTTGTTGTAAAATATATGTTCTGCAGAAATGGAAAGACCAAAGTGCAATAAAATATCTTCATTGTGTAAAAAAACCATCCTGGTTGTAAAACACGCACGCTAGTTATAACACCATTCTCTTTGAAAAGAATACTTTTTAATTTTTGCTTCACCTTTGGTCTCCCATCTTGCACATCAAGCACTCTTCTACATAAATACATAGGAAGATCACATTCAAGAAACCAATAACCAAACATTTATCAACCAGAACAATAGACACTTCAATTTAGGGTTGTACAAAAAAACCGGTTAAACTGTAAACCGGACCAAACAATTTTTTTAACCGTCGGTCCAGTTCCAACCGGTTTTACCATTAACCGGTCCGGTTTTGGAACCGATTCCAGACTAGTCTGGTCTAGTTCCATTTTCGGAACCGCGGTCCAAACTGAACCGTACCGGTTCATTTTTAATTCTGTAAAATATTTTTTAGGGTTAATAGAAAATTAACTTTTTTAGGGTTTTAGAAATACTGAAATAGAATGAAGACCGCTCTCCGCCTATCCCTAGTCCCGATTCCCTCCTAGTGCTATTGCTCCCACATCGTGTCCAAGAGTCCGAGATCCCACATCGTCTCCCTCCCATACTCCCACAGTGATTACAGGGAGGGTGAAGAGAAGATGCTATAGAGGAGTGTGATTCTATTGCTTGTATGGATGAGATTGAAACTTGGATGAACTCTTTGTGTTCAATACCAAGGCTATCTTACCTTGGTTTGTTGTCATCTATGGAGGTTTCTAGCTTAACTTGAATCCTTCTTTGTTCTTTGTTAATCAATCATAGTTTACATGAAAACTTTTTGTTTATCAAACATGAACAATGTCCGTGCATGAGTTGTCTTTTATAGTTGTATGCTTCTTAGAACTAGTTGAACATTGAGTAAAAGAGACATCGTGACAAGCTACTCTTTATTCTTGCTTGCTTCTCAGTGAGGAAAAAAGTTTTAAAGAGAGAGGATGAACACAAAGTGCACGGTTTGAGATGAGGCATGGAAGCGAGGAGGGTGGGTCCAAACCGTAACCAGGACCCGGTCCAAAATGGTTTAGACCGTCCGGGTTTCTCTATTATTTGGTTGATTCGGTCCAAATAATAGGAAAACTGCTAAACCGACCTGATGCAGTTACGGACCGCACAACCCTACTTCAATTAAACTCTTTATCCGAGCATTGATCCCTCAAAACACCACTGCAAGCCATCACCACAGTAAACCAAAATCTGTCTTCATCTTCTCCCCACACATCTCCGGCAAAGTCTCACTGCGAGATAGGGCATAACTAGGACCAAAGAGGAAGTTAGGAAGGAGATCAGAGGAAGGACGACAACATCGGAGATGAGGAGGCAAAAAAGAAGGAAAAAGGGCATCAGGGTAGGAGAAACCATGGATGGAGAGCGGCACAACTGCCGGCATCTGGGGAGAGGCACCCGGAGAGGCGTATGGCATAAGCATCACAACAGTTAGGGAAGGACACTAAAAAAAAGTCTGGCGTGGCAGTTTTTAATTGGAGGGGGACACAAGCTGACGTGGTTTAACAGTTGTATACAATCCCCCTGGCTTTGAAGAACCAACAATGGCAGCGAGTACAAGGAGTACTAAACCATCGTCCCGGATCCTACAGCGCATCCTCGACGTTCACCGGAACGAAGAGCACCTCCCTCGCCGTATCTGGCACGATGATCCCCCCTTTCCTGATCTCTCCCACCGCGTTCTCCGCGCCCTCGACTCCTCCGGCAACCCTTCGCCGCTCCTCGACCAGGCCCTCGCCCAGCTCTTCCTCTCCGGCTTCTCCGACCAGTTTGCCTCCAGCCGCGCCATCAAGAAGCTCTGCTCCTCCCCTTCTTCTCTCCCCCGCGCCATCTCGCTCTACTCAGCCATCCCCCGCCCCGATGCCTTCCTCTGCAACACCATTCTCCGAGCCCTCCTCAACTCCGATCGCGCTCACGCTGCCTTTGCCTTCTACACCGGATGCGTGCTTCCTGGACGTGTGTCGCCGAATCACTTCACCTTCCCACTCTTAGCCAAGCTCTTCGCCGAGCTCGGCTTCGATCGGACAGGCCGGTGCGTGCATGCACAAGCCACGAAACTCGGCTTCGAGGCCGATCTTTTCGTCCGGAACGCGGTGATCCATATGTACTCTTGTTTCGGCGATGTCGCCGCCGCACGCGAGATCTTTGGTTTGGATCTCGAGACGGATTTGGTTACATGGAACTCGATGATCAGCGCGTACGCGAAGAATGGTTTGGTGCGGGACGCGCGACAAGTGTTCGATAAAATGCCTGAAAGGGATGTCGTGAGCTGGAACATGATGATTGCGGGGCACGCGGGCGCCGGGGAGATGGAGGCTGCGAGGAAGCTGTTCTCGGTTATGCCGGAGAGGGATGTTATCTCTTGGAACACTATGATCGATGGGTACGCCAGAACGGGACAAATGGAGATCGCTCGTGAGGTGTTTGATGCAATGACGGAAAGGAATTCAGTGTCGTGGAATGTAATGCTGGCAATGTATGCAAGGACAAAGGATTACAGAGAGTGCTTGAAGCTGTTTGATGGAATGATGGCAGTCGGAGATGCGAGGGCGGACAAGGCTGCATTGGTTAGTGGCCTGACAGCCTGCGCAAACCTTGGCGATCTTGGCCGAGGCAAATGGGTGCATACACTGATCACAGATGGAAATAGAAGGATTGAGCCTGATGTTCTGCTATCCACTGCCCTATTAACAATGTATGCAAAGTGTGGTGTTATGGAGAAAGCTAAGGAAATCTTTGACAGAATGGAGGATCGAAGCCTTGTTTCATGGAACTCGATGATCTCCGGGTATGGTGTGCATGGGCAAGGGGGCAAGGCAATGGAGACATTCATGGTGATGGAGAGGGTGGGACCGAGGCCAAATGCGACAACCTTTGTGTGCCTCATCAGTGCTTGTGCTCACAGTGGTATGGTTTTGGAAGGGTGGTGGTGTTTCAATAGGATGATCAGGTTCTATGGGATTGAACCAACAGTCAAACACTTTGGTTGTATGATGGATCTTCTGGGTCGAGCCGGGTTGGTAGACGACTCGGAGAGATTGGCGGAGAAGATGACAGTGGAGCCTGCCCCAGCCTTGTGGGGTGCTCTGCTCTCGGCCGCGAGATCTCAGTCGGATTCAAAACTGGGAGAAATTGTGAGTAACAAGCTGATAGAACTTGAGCCCAGAGACATGGGGCCTTATGTGTTACTGTCCAATATTTATGCTGAAGAAGGGAAATGGGATGATGTTGAGAGGGTGAGGAAAGTGATGGCCGGGAATGGTTTGAATAAGCCTGCAGGGGTTAGTAAGTTGGAATGCCATCTTTGGTCAAGTGATGAGCTCACAGTGAGCAGGAAAAACATGATGTACTCGATGTTGAGGGAGATGGGTGCTCACTTGAAGTCCTCATGTAGACAATTTGAGAGGCAACCATAAACTTAATAAATATAGCACAATTAGGATCCAATTCAATTCAATGTTGTTGACATCATTGGCGAAGTGATGAAAACAAATTACAGCTGGGAAACCAGTGCATGATTTATATATACCACAGGAATGTCAGGCCACAAGATCAAACAAGGCTGCGCTTTCATTTTGCCCAGGATACTGAATCAATCTCATCTCTAGCGGATTTGTACAATTCAAGCCTTTTAGCACATTGCTGCCTACGCTCCATCAAAGCAGGATCCTCGTCCAATAACTGTGCAAGCTGCTTGCTCTGCATGTATAAAAAATACCGATGAAATAGAAACAAAACATATACTAACAGGAGAAGACCATAATAAACAATCACTAGTTGCAGAAACACAGACCTCTTTTCTGCCCACTTGTGTATAAAAGTGATTTAGCAAAGACCGCTTGGCTTCTCGGACCTGGCAATGAACAACAGTCTTTGGGATGGTGTTCCTAAGTGTTTCTGAAACCATCCCTATATATGAAGATACATTTGAACCAATCCGCCTGAAATGTGTTTCAGCGTATCGATCAGCATTTGGGGCAGCTGGGTTTGCTCCTTTCTCCACCTCCTGTGGAAGCTTTCGGAAGAAATCAACTGTGAGATATGATGATTCCATGTCAACCAACCGTAATGCTGTCTTCCGACCATCGTCACGAAATCCCTCCAGGGCTTTATAAGAGGCAGCTGCTAGTTCAGCTTGAAAAGTAGGGAATCTTTTCAACTCCTGATTGGTTACCAACACTAGGTTAATTTCCAAGACATAACGATGGGATAAATAGTCGCGCCATTGTTCAATATTGTACCTGAGTCTCTCCAATTGACTTCCTCACCAATTCCTTCAAAACAAAGTGCACCTACAGAATGGAATTCATTAACAAAATGATATATATTCTGCAGATGCTTCCTTGCAGTGAGGCAAAAGCATATACAAGCAAAAACAACAAACTCAAAGATATGTCTGAGGTGAATTCAGAAGATGGCTTACGGCATCGACTGATGCTTCAGCTGGACCCTTAAAATAACCGAGGGCACCTTCAATCAACCTGCGGTAACCTTGCTCAGGAGCAATCAAGTGTGGCTGATAACCATCAGCTTCAGAGACCACCTTCCTTACATTTTGCAATGAGAGATAACGGTCAAATGGGAGCTTCTTTAAAGCAGTTGGCAGCTGATTATCAAAAACTCCATATATTCGATCACCACCAGGTCGCCTGTACTCAAGCAGAGACACAAGAAGAAATGCAACTAAGAAGCTTGCTTCATCATTGGAGAAATGAAAAACAGATCCAAGGCTTTTACCCTCCATCTAGATGCTCTCTAAAAACACGCTCAAATGCACGACAGAGTTCTAAGATAGTGTACAACTGAGCCTGCAAAAACATAAGCATAAATACTGATCACAATTTCATTAAGAATACCATGAATATTTGAATTCAATTAATAGTTATGAGTAATTTACCCCAGCATCAACAGCAATGGGTCTACCAAGATGGTCCATCTCAGATTCAAGTTCATCAATGCTTTTATTTATCAAAGAAGTAATACTTGGAATTCGAGCCCTAATTACAGCCTCCAGATGCTGAAGCAACAAAAGATGATTATATTCTCGAAGAAGTAAAATCACACCAACAGAATTGAGTAAATAGTAAAACATACAATAATGATACCTTGGAAAGTAGTTTAGCAAGATATTCTGAACCCATTTTATTTGATAAATGGGAATAATCAGGACTATTTGCAAAATACTCTCGCTCCTTTCTTCTGGCAACAATCATATCAACATTCTTATTTATATCTTGTTGTGAACGATTAACAATCCCAACCCAAGGATGTTGTAGCCGGTAAGCTCTTCCTTCGAGAACCTAATAAATTATCCAAAACACATCAATAATTAACATCACAGGTGAACACTATTGAGGAAACCCAATAAAGAGGAAATAGCCACCCAGCATGTGAAAGAAAGGCTGCATGAATTTAATCCCTTCACATGTGGAATCAGACTAACAGAACAGAGCACAAAAAAGTTGGGCAACATCTAATGAGAAGAATCTATAAACTTACATCAAGAGCATTCGTTCCTTTGTCCATTAGATCAAGCTTTGTCAACACCCCAAAAGTCCTTTCACCTAAGCATAGTAGCATAAGCTCAGTTTCCAGTGCAGGTAAGACCAAAATATAAACCAATAAGTAACAATAGTTTGGAGAGAATAATATCACTAACATGCATCACAACAATATATGATCAAAGAATAACTGATGTTCCTTATCAACCTAATCATCAATGCAACTGTTTATAATTCCCACTACACATAATCATCAGGTCATCACACTACCAAGTGACCTGGAGGTCACGGGTTCAAGTCAAGGAAACATCCTCTTAAAAAAAAAACATGGTAAGGCTGCCTACATAGACCCAAGTGGTCCAACCCTTCCCCAAACCCCACGCATAACGGGAGCTTTGTAGCACCGAGCTGCCCTTTTACTAGCATGGCATCTATAAAAAAAAGTACTTCAGTTTAATCTATAAAACAAATTTTTAACATTTTTTATTCATGACGTAAAGAATTAATCATATAAACCAAAATTATCACCATCATCATTAGTATGTATTATCAGCAGTAGTCCCACAGTTGCTATATCTGAAATAGAACCCATTAAGATTCAAGAAGATGTACCTGACGGATCAACTTCTCTAGCAAGTTTAATTGCATCAGATGTCGCAATGTCTTGATTTGCAGGAGATATTGCCAGTATAATGCAATTAGGCTGGAGGCAAAAAGAAATTTAATAAATAAGCAGCATAGTCAGGGAAAAGGTACTTTAAGAAAATAAACGGATGCCAAGAAAAAAATCTCTCTAATAAACAAATTGCAATGTAATTGATTAAGAAATACAAAAGTTCAATTGATAATGAGGAATTAACATAAAAACTGAGAATTTAACAAGGAAGATTCATAACCTATTTACTTCGAAAGAATAGGTTATGTAAACATTACAAAATAGGCCAATACTAATCAGCTTCTTTAGTGTTACACAGACCAATTAATTCTTAGAACTAGCCAAATCTTGTGCTAAAACCAATCCAGGGCATGCCACAAGTTCAGATTACCATTCAATATGAAGAAAATATGCATATACCAAAGCAAGGAATTAGCTGGACTCATAGCAGTTATCCAAAACTAAAATAAGTAAATTCATATTTAAACTAGTCGTGCAAAGTAGCACTTCCTGGCACAATGAATACCTTTTCAACATATGAGCGGACCATGTTTTCTATGTCTTGAACAATGCTTTCCGGTTGCCCCTCTGTTCAAAAGAGGCCCTCGTGTAATACATAACTCAGAATTATAGCTTCTTAAAATATCTGTTGAAGATAATAAATAAAAATAAAGAATAAAGGAAGAAATAGTACCCACAGCAACCTTCGTAAGTCCAGGCAGATCGATCAAAGTTAGGTTTACAACTGTTGACTCCAACAGAAATAGAATCTTATTCAGATAATCATACAAAAAAAACACACACACACACAATCTAAACAGCATAATATGAATAAAATTCATCTGCCACCCAAGAAGTAATGCTTATAAGACAAGCACATCTACCCCCATTCAAAGTGAATGAAGAAACTAGTCATGCCACAGATATAAGTTGAAAACGCAAGCTGACATCAGGCTTTCGGAGTTAGGCCTCATATATGTAGAAGACAAGTATTCTCATTGAAAACATTTGAGATAATTGGTAAAAATACAAGGAAGCCTGTAGATAACACAGAAATGTCATATTGAGTAAGAAGTGAAACTATGTTTCTTGATATGTGTTCAGTAGACTGCTTTAGTATGGCACACCTATTCCCTAGGTGAATCAATACCGGGTACAACAGGTATTTCATTCATCTCTTGATCAATCTGGCATGCTCTCACATATCGTCCTAATATTTTCTTCATCAAGTTCGAATTCTTTCAAAGTGCAATTCAACTTTCTTCATCCATGTTTGCCTTTGCTAATATAGTGCTCAAATTACAGGTCAAAGTCACAACCATAGTAGCTTCTTACACCAAGACAATTGGCCCTTTTTTATAATATAAACAATTAAAACTGGTAAAAGAATAGACAGTAGTGTATCACTGACCATTCACAAAATCAATCACTAAGAATCAATCACTAAGACAAGAACCAAGGGGCGGCATACCATTCGGTGAATAAATGCTGAGATGAATTGGCACAGGAGAGATTTGCTTTGACTTCCCAGTTAATCGATCAGTGTCATCTTGAATTTCCTTACGCACGAGCGCTGCATGGACAAGGAAAAAGCTATAAGACAGCTTAACTTAGCAGGGGTGAAACCTATGGACAATGAAAATAACCAAGTCACAAAACACGACTCTGTCAGGACCATAATCTATATTGCTAACACCTAGGAAAACAAGATCAAACCAAATACAAGAAAAGAGCTTCAAACATATAAAATGTGAACTCACACCAAGCCAAACAATAGCCTTATAATAATGTATAAAGTCTAAATAAAAGCTCTTTAATTGTTTCTGCAATCAATTTTACAGTATAAACAAAACAAAAGAAAGAACTTTTCAACCCTCGCTATTAATCAATAACGATATCATTTACAAGTCACAGAGCACAGAAACAAAATAATAAGAATCAAAAACTATGTAAGCATACCAAAGTCGGTGAACTTCCTTCTGGGCAAATGCAGGAACTCTGAGTACTCAGGTTGACCCGCCTCCGTTTTGTGCAACTGCAGCACCAGCGGCCTCCTCGTCACAATTCCTTCAAACAGACCCGAAAATGATCAAAACCCTCCCAAAAATTCAAAATCAAATATTCTTAAACACCAGGGATGAATAATTTATACCAGATCCACGGGGGAGGAAATCCCTTCCGACGACGCTCTCCAGCACCGACGATTTCCCCGAGCTCTGCTCTCAAACAGCATCAAGAACCAATTCAGAACACCCAAAGAGAAAGAAACCAGGAAGTGAACTTCATAGATTGACAGGGGAAATGGAACCTGGCCACCGACGACGGCGACGGACGGGAGGGCTTCCCAGAGTGTGGGGAGAGCACCATCCGCACCGCCATGATCGCCAAGCACTGTGCACGCCCTCTGGATCCGATTCACTAGCCCGATCAAGCTCTCCATCGTCGTCATCTCCCAAACCCTAACTCCAGATCTCAAGAACCCAAAACGACGGAGAAGCTCTCGAAGTGAAGCGGTTCACCAGCAGCGAGGCAACCTTTTCCTTTCCAGCGACGGTACACCACACCTGAGGTAAGATCTATTTCCTCCAAGGTGACTACATGGAGCTCTCTAATTGGAAGTATGAGAATCACATAATGCCAATGTTATTTTGACACGTATAAGTTTAAGAATTGTATCGCTAAGCCCTAGGAGAGCCGATCGTTCTCTGGTTCGAACTGAGAGCGTGATAAGTGGAACCGTGTTTTGAGATGTTTACGCGCTGTTCATAAACAGAGATTGACTCGTGCGGTGGATACGTGGCGTGATGATTTCAAAAAATATGGAGTGGCTATAAAAAAGCTATCCTGGCCGTTGATTTTGAATTAAGCGGTCCAGTCAGCATTTTCAGGGCCATTTGTTATTTTGGCTTTATAAATTTTTTTATTTATTTTCTTAACCCAGGATTCAAAATATTTGTCAAAATGGCCCTAGGGTGCCTTCTATGGCTGCATTTGGGTAAGGGGAATGGCAATGAAAGGAGTGGGCATGAGAATGGAAAGGAGAAGGGAATGGAAAGAAAAAGAATAGGAAGGGTAATGATTATCATATTTGGATGGAGGGTAATAATAAGGTAATGTATTAGGAATGGGAAAATAAAAAAAAAAGAGTTGTGATATAATTATTTTTATACCCTTGATATAAGAATGGATTTATTTCTTTATAAAATACTTTTGAATATCATTATTCCATAAAATAATTATGATTAATTTTTTTAATTAAATAAATCATTATAATTAAATATAAATATATCAATTTAACCATTTTAATTTAATTATTATAATTAAATTATTTAAATCAAATATCTCATATATATTACTTTGTTAATAATTCATCTAATAATCTAATTAAGATTTTTTCAAATGTAATTACTTTAATTAATAACTAATAATAATAGTAATAATAATAATAATAATAAAAAATTATTATTATTATAATAAATTATTATTAATAACTAATAATAATAATAATTTAATTATTTTAATTAATAATTATAATAATAAATTATTATAATTAAATTATTAATTATAATAATTAAATTAAAAATATATTACTTAAATGATTAGATGAATTATCATAAGGTTTTATAACAAAGTAATTTAATTATAATAATTTATTATTATAATTAGGTATTAATTATAATAATTAATAATTGATAATTATAATAATTAATTAGTTATTAATTCTAACAAAGTAATTACTTAGTTAATTAATTATAATAAATAATTAGTTATTAATTATTATAATTAATAATTTAATTATAATAATCAATTAATACAATTAAATGAAGGGTAAAATAAGTCATTTGCTCATTTACAACAAGAAAACCTCAAAATAGCGACAGATATTAGCGAGGGAATAAATACATTGCAAATTATCTAGAGCTTTGCAACAGATACATAATTAGCTAGATATTAGTGAGGGAAAACACTCCGTTGCTAAAGTTGGGCGCGAAGATGTTGGAGTGCTCTTTAGCCTGGAATTAGCGAGGGATTGGCCCTTGCGAATTAACTAGGGAAAATCCGTCGCTAATATCACGATATTCATTGTATATTATAATGATATTAGCGACGGATAACTCCGTCGCTAATATTAAGACATTTTATTGTATAATATAATGTGATTAGCCACGGAAATATCCGTCGCTAAGCTCATTATGTATCATTGTGTACATAATGGGATTAGCGAGCGATTTTTCCGTCGCTAATATCATAATATATATTATAAGATAATGATATTAGCGACAGACAAATCCGTCGCTAATCTCATCATTTTTCCACGTGTATATAATGATATTAGCGACCAAAAATCCGTCGCTAATCTCATTATATTTCCAAGTGTTATATATCATGATATTAGCGATAGAAAAATCCTTCGCTAATTAGCGAAGGAGTTTTCTGTCGCTAATATCATGATATTTGTTGTATAATATAACAATTAGCGACAGAAAAATCTATCACTAATCTCATTATATTCCCATGTGTATATAATGATATTAGTGACGGAAAAAATTTGTCGCTAATCTCATTATAGAAAAATCGTTCGCTAATTAGCGAAGGATTTTTCTATCGCTAATATCATGATATTTGTGGTATAATATAACGATTAGTGATAGAAAAATCTGTCGCTAATCTCATTATATTTGCATGTGTATATAATGATATTAGCAACGGAAAGTCTGTCGCTAATCTCATTATATTTCCATGTGTCTATAATGATATTAGCGACGGAAAACTCCGTTGCTAATAACTATATATTTTCATGAGTATATAATGATATTAGCGACGGAAAAATCTGTTGCTAATCTCATTATATTTCCATGTGTATATAATGATATTAGCGACAGAAAAATCGTTCGCTAATACGAAGGATTTTTCTGTCGCTAATATCATGATATTTGTTGTATAATAATAATAATATATTATTATTATTATTACTATTATTATTATTATTATTATTATCATTATTATTATTATTATTAATATCATTATCATTATTATTATTATTATTATTATCATTATTATTGTTATTATTATCATCATCATCATCATCATCATCATCATCATCATCATAATTATTATTATTATTATTATTATTATTATTATTATTATTATTATTATAAAACATTTGGCGAGTGGAAGCCGGTGCCTTTATTCGATGGAAATGAACACGGAAGTGCTCACTTGCTTTGGGAACTGAAACTTAGTATTTCACCGGGTCGCGAAATTGGGGTTGAAATGGTAGGAAGTTTGATTCGAAGTGAGTGAGTAGTTAGGGTGTTCATTTCCACTGAAATAAAGCAACCGCTTCCACTCCTCCAAATGTTTTATAATAATAATAATAATAATAATAATAATAATAATAATAATAATAATAATAATAATAATAACCCACTTCTGCAACTTCGGTGCATTTTTTGCCCAAGTTGCCTTAGTACAAAATGGGTGAAGTGGGCCGAAGTGCCACTTACGTGCAAAGAAACGTCAAAAGTTGCTGAAGTGGACCACTTTTCCACTTTCCCCATGCACTTACCCCTAAGTGAACGCCCCTCGTGTGGGAGAAATCCCTCACTAATTGAATTATATATCTTTGTGTATATCATGAATGTAGCGAGAAAGTAGCAAGGGATTGATCCCGCGCAAATGGCATTGTATATATAATGATTTTAGCGAGGGATTTATTCCCTCGCTAATCCCTCGCTAAAATAACCCCAAATTTTCACCACACGCGCGCAGCCGCGCTTGCTTTTCCCCTTTCTTTTACTTTACTCTCACTCCCGCGTGCTCGTACTCGCATTCCTACGCGATTTTAGGGTTTTTAATTGCAGATCCGGAGATTGTAGCAATTGATTCGCGGAAAAGGTCTTTAGTGAAGCAATTGGGTGGCTTGATTTCGTAGCTTCTTCGTTGTCCCGATCTCTAGTTAACTCAGAGTCCGGTTTGCTCCGAGAATGCTTCTTCGCGTTGATTCGCCTGCATCTCAAGGTTCAAATTCGAGATCTCTCTCAATATCCTTGATCCACCTTACCTTCACTCCGATTCGATGCCCTAATTCCTGGCAGAACAGCTTAAGTTTCACCGATTGGGGTGTTTGATCCGGTTCATCGCGGGAGTTCACCTTTCTAATTAGATATTTTTTCAGATTTTTTTGTGGCAGTTCTAAGAAGTTGTGATTTTGATATATTTTTTTTCATCTATTTGGATGAAGTTAAGCTAGAGAAGCCCTCATTTTGCAATCTCAAGGTCGTCAACAATACTGAACACCATGTTGCTTTTAAGGTAACCCAAGAGCTTGGAGATGTTCCGCCATTGTATTGATTTTAGAGCAATGATGTTTTTCATTCTCTTGTGTTATTTACATGAATGAAATTTTAGCCTTCATTGACTTACAAGCTTTTTAATTTTAATTTCAGTCTTCATTGAGGTTGTTGTGGTGGACATTGCTAATAATCAAATTGAACTCTGGTGATTTCATAGTCGGATTTCCACACAAATATCAGGTTATACAGTTTTTTTTTTAAAATAGCAATTAATTTGATATCATCTTGCAGTAGTTCAATACCATCTGAAACCATGTGGAATTATATAACCCTTAAAACTTTTAGTTAGTGTTCAACATATACCTTGGAAGAACTCATGACAGTCAAAACAGTTTTTGAAATTAGTAGAGCTACTGACTTTCAAGCCCTGGATTTATTTTTATAATGAATGTCTCTTTTGTCCCAAATAGTGTGTCAATTTAACTTACTATTAATTGTTTTACTAAGTTCTATCCTCCATCTGTTATGGCTTCATGAGCTAGCATACTTGAGCTGATTTATGATAAGTAACATATTGTCCTGCAAATCAGCCTTCTATTTATCTTGCTAGCTTTCTCTTGCCCAAGTTGTATTTGCTTGGAATAATTTTCTGATTTATAGGGTTGATAGCTTGGGTCTGGTTATTATGCTCTTGGTTCCACAATGATCATTTTCTTCTCTAGTTAACCCATATTTTTAGGAAAATGGTTATTGTCTATGTTTTATTTTTGTAACCTGATTTTAAGGTATGATTATATCACTTTCAAGTACTTGGAATGAGGCTAAATAACTATGACTATGATGTTTCTCTTTTGTGCCTTTATTGGTTGGTTATTTATATTTGTTTATGTTGATTTGTTTATATTGATAAATTGATGCAATAACTACCCAAAGTTTTTTGTCATTAATATGTTATATTGACTTTTTAAAGATATATACATATATATATTTGTGAATTCATTTCTCACTTTTCATCTAGTAGTGACTCAATCTGACTTCATTGCCAAAGCACTTTACATTTGCATTATTTTTGTGGACTAATTATTTATGTGGTGTTGCTCATTTGAAAATCTTTGGTTGCTCATGTCTACTGTGAAAATCCTCAAACCATGCCACAGGGTTATCAAGAAGTTAAAGGAGAAAATTCTTGCAAATCGGACCCAATAGAATCTGGCTATGGTTCATTCATAAACCATGTAATGGACTTTTCTTTTCTTTCTTATTTTTTATTGAAGGATGATGACATCTACATTGACCTCTGCTGATATACATTGACCTTTGCTTGGATCCTAGGTACAAGCAAGCCCTACCCCAATACTCACTCGTTTCAATCTTATCCATAATCTATAGCAAGATCACAACAGGTATGTAGTAAAATGCATATGAACTACTTGATATTTTTACTTGGTTATTTCTTTCATATTGGCACGCTGACACTAATCATATTGATGGATAAAAGGGAACATCTAGGGTCCCAGTCCATCTGAAGTGGGGCCCTGCGAAGGAACTCAACAACTCTTATTTCATTTCCCCTTGAGAATCTGTGGTCTGAGTTGGTGGAACAATAAGGTATCCCTTCCCACATGCCAAAGGATAGTTGTTTCTTTCATTTATGAGTGATGCAGTAATTAATTATCTTGCTAATTTATTAGTGAATTGCTTCTTTGTTTGTAATAAATTTTATACTTTGCAAAATTTACTGCTCACAAACATGCAAAATTTACTGCTCACAAACATGCAAAATTTACTCCTCACAAATTTTATCATTGGAGCAAAGCAAGATGAATTATCAAAAATTTAGTACTAAACTAATGTTACTAAAAAAATTTAGTACTAATTTTTTAGTACTAAAAAATTTAGTATTTTTGAAGGACCCAGGTGGTCTAGAACCAATTGTTTTCCATGGCTTGCTTCTCTCACTTTCTTAGCTTTTTAGAACTTGTCTGGTAATGTTGTCCATGTTTGTTAAATAATTTAGCATTATTCCCATCTTTTGAAGGAAACTTAAATAGTTCATATTTTGTGAAACTGGTGGAAACTTAAAATGTTCTGTCAGCCATGTTAATCTTCAAGAACATTGAGTTTTTTGGTTTTTCCCCCTGCCCTTCTATTTCCGATTACTGCTAATGAAATGATTTATTTAGTTAATTTTTGCGTTTCAATATACAGTATAGTATGTTGGTGCTTGAAGATCTTTGTTCAATATTTGTAATTAAAAATCTTAAAACCGAGTGTGATCATACGTACTATCTAATTAAAATTTGCCCTCGGTAGCCTTGATTTTACTTCAAGAGGAACTGCAAGGTTTAACATTTGATAGGGAATCTGTGTTGAAGAATTAAAGACGCAGGGGATTCTGGTTTTGTTATGGGGATGGTGTCATATTTGCTAATGAAATGATTTATTTTGTTAATGAAATGATTTATTTTGCTAATGATTTTGCTCAATGATGTTTTTGTTAATTGATGTACTTCAATATACTGTATAGTATGTTGGTGTTTGAAGAGGTTTATTCAATATTTATAATTTAAAATCTTTAAACATAGGGTGATAATGCTTACTAACTGATTAATATTTGCCCTTGGTACCCTTAAATTTTCTTTAAGTGGAATTGCAAGGTCGAACATTTTACAGAAAATCTGTGTTGGAGACTTAAAGACACTAGGGATTCTGGTTGTGTGTTGTGGTGATGGTGTCAAATTTGGGTTTTGTTGTAGTTTGTTCACTTACAAAAATGTCCTAATAAAGAGGGGAGTGATTATCTATTAGTATCAATTTCATGATGCATCCAATGATTTGGTTGCCTGATTTGTTTCTTTTTTATTTGTCCAACTTCAATTGATATGCTTAATTGGTTTTGATTTTGTTCAAGCTAGTTAAAGTTTATTCGAATTTTATCTGTTTTTTTTTTACTTTGGTTATTAATTTGTTTGGACTGTTTCAATATATTATTTATCACTGATGGGCACTGTTATTTTGCCTTGTGTCACATTGGATTTCTTTATTTATTTTATTTATTTTTTTTTTGTTCTTTTGGTGTTGGCAAATGATGCATATTATGTTATCCTACACTCTGAAAAGTATATGTGGACAATATTCTCCTGAATCGTAGTTCTTTTGTTTAGCACCATGATGATGTTCCCTAGGTATTTTTGTATCATTTTGCTAGGTTTCTAGTCATTCATTGACCTGAAGAAAGCTTAAAAGTTAGTGGGATATTTTTTTTTATATTTATTTCTTAAGGAATATATATATTGGGAATGAATTCCTTGTCTTTCTGGATTTTTGTTTGTTGTTGAATTATTGATTTTTTTTACTTTGCTTAGCATTTTTTTGTTAGATTTTAAATGCATATATTACTCTTTTTAGTTGCAATCATTAATTATTACATTGTTGAATCTATTATTTTTTTATACTTAATTGTATAAATATTGTACTATTACTCTTTTAGAGTACAATCATATTAAAGTTTATTTGGATTTAGTTTTTCCCTTCGTGGAATCTTGGTACTTTTAGATATATTTCTTTATAATCTCTTTTATTTATTTTTTTTAATACATCTTAGGATGATGAATACCCCTGATAGATTTTGGATGTATGGTCGATGTCTTGCTCGAAGGGATATGAACCCTGAGTTTTATACCGGTGTCGAACAATTCCTGGAATTTGCATGTAGTAACCGAGATTCATGGATGGGCCGAACATAAGGTGTCCATGCAGAAAATGTGAGAACCGCGCATATAGGCATCTAGAGGAAGTAAGGATGCATCTAATGAGAAAGGGATTTGTTCCAAATTATTTTGAGTGGAGGTGTCACGGAGAACCAACAACTTTATCATCGAGTTCAATCTTCCAAACTAATGAATTCATTGAAGAAGAGTTGCAGGAGATGAATCCATATAGACGGATGGTGTTAGATACAGCTGGTCCTTCTTTTAATGAACAAACATCAGCCTGGATGCAAGACCAAACTATCGGTGAAACTTCACCAATATATGGCCAAATGGAGGAATCTCCAAATCCACAAGCAGAACAATTTTATTCAATGTTGAATGCCGTGGATGAGAAATTGTACCCTGGTTGTGACAATCATTCTATATTATCGGCAATCGCTCGGATGTTGAACATAAAATCTGAGCATCACCTGCCAGAAAAGTGTTATGATCTGACTTGTCAATTAATGTGTGAGGCTTTACCCAAAGGGAATAAGATGGTGGAAAGTTTTTATGAGACGAAGAAGCTTGTTAAGGATTTAGGATTGCCTTACGAGAAGATTGATTGTTGCAGGCTTGGTTGCATGATATATTGGGGTGTAGACAATTATCTTACAAGTTGCAAATTACGTAGGAAATCCATGTATATAAAAGAAGAAGAGGATCTGGAAAGCACAAAAATATAGCTTATACGGAAATGTTTTACTTTCCACTTACTGACAGGTTGCGTAGGTTGTATGCATTTGAATCAACATCAGAGTCAATGAGATGGGATGCCGAACATATTACAGATATGGGTGCAATATATCATCCATCAGATGCAAACGTATGGAAGCATTTCAATGAAATTCACCAAGATTTTGCTAATGAGGCTAGAAATATAAGGTTGGGATTGTGTACTGATGGGTTTCAACCATTTGGTCAATCGGGACAACAATATTCATCGTGGCCAGTGATAGTGACACCATATAATTTGTCTCCATCTATGTGCATGAAGGAGGTCTACATGTTTTTGACAGTAATTGTACCTGGTCCACATAACCCTAAGCAAAAAATAGATGTGTATCTATAACCATTGATTACAGAATTAACTCAACTGTGGGAAATTGGGGTTCATACATATGATGTATCTAGAAAACAAAATTTCCAAATGCGTGCGACATTACTTTGGACTATTAGTGACTTTCCAGCATACTCGATGTTATTTGGGTGGAGTATATCTGGTAAAATGGCATGTCCATACTGCATGAAAAATTCCAAGGGATTTACTTTGTCTAATGGGAAGAAATGTTCATGGTTTGATAATCATAGAAAATTCCTACCGGTTAATCACCCGTTTAGAAGAAATCGAAGAAATTTTAGAAAGGGGAAGATCGAGACAGCTGCACCTACACCCATTCGGACAGGTGAGGAAGTTATCAATGATATTGACAATAATGGTTTCATGAAGGTGACAGATCCTGGTTCTATTGAAGTTAATGAGCGACTAGGTAAGACATGTGGATGGAATAAAAGAAGCATTTTTTGGGATTTACCTTATTGGTCAACTAATCTAATTAGACATAATTTGGATGTAATGCACATCGAGAAGAATGTGTTTGACAATGTTTTCAACACGGTAATGAATGTCAAAGGGAAGACTAAGGACAATGCACAAGCAAGACAAGATATGAGTGTGATATGTAGTAGGTCTGAGTTGGAATATAATCCACAAACGGATAAGTTCCCAAAAGATTGCTTTACCTTAGAAAAGGAAGAGAAAAGGGTATTGCTAGAGTGACTAAAGAGCTTGAAATTCCCTGATGGGCATGTTTCCAACATGGGTCGATGTGTTGATATGAACAAGTATAAGTTATTTAGGATGAAAAGCCATGATTGTCATGTGTTTATGCAGCGCTTACTTCCAGTTGCATTTCAGGAGTTGCTTCCATCCAATGTTTGGCAAGCACTAACCGAGTTAAGCTGCTTTTTTAAAGAATTAACATCAATAACAATAAAAGTAGAGGAGATGGAGAGATTAGAGGTTCTTATCCCAATTATATTGTGCAAATTGGAAATTTTTTTTCCTCCTGGTTTCTTTGATTCAATGGAACATCTTCCGATTCACCTCCTATATGAAGCTAGAATTGCTGGTCCTGTGCAATATAGATGGATGTACCCATTTGAAAGGTAAATTCTATAACCTTGTAGCATTTGTTTTTAAAAATGAATGCATATATTGGTGATGTTAATGTGGTCCATCATACTTCTGTTTATGAGTGTGATGTAGGTACCTTAGACATCTTAAGAAGAATGTGAAGAACAAGGCACAAGTTGAAGGATCAATCGCTAATGCTTACATAGTTGAGGAGGCATCTAATTTTTGCAGTTATTATTTTGAGCCACATGTAATGTGTAGAAATCGAGATGTTCCTCGAAATGATGATGGAGGAGAGGTTGACACATCTGAGGCAGGTCTTTCAATATTTACACATCCTGGTCGATTTTATGGCAAACCGAAGAAGCGAATGTTAGATAACAAGGAATATAGGGCTGCACATACATACATACTTTTGAATTGTGATGAAGTTTCGCCTTATGTTAGGTAAGATTGTATGTCTAGTATAAGTGATATGTTAACATTGTTTAGACAATACCTAATCATGTATGGTTTGATAAAATGCAGCATGTTTGTGGACCAAGTACGGCGGATGACACCCGATATAAGCGATATGCAAATAGATCAAGAGCTTGATAATCAGTTTGCTAGATGGTTCCAACAATATGTAAGTTTAACTGAAATGAGAATAAAAATAAGTGTAATTGTGACTAGGGAAGGTTGATGTTTTAGTGATAGAAAACTAATGCATTTTGTGCCTTTTAAATTATAGATGCAAGGTAATCCGATGGAGAACATTATACTACAACAACTTTTGCAAGGGCTGTTAAGATCAGTGAAATCATACAGTGTGTACTTTGTGAACAGCTATAAATTTCATACAGAATCTCATGCTTCTGGATCTCATTCCATGAATAGTGGCGTGTGCATTAAAGGAACAAACTATAGTGATAGCAGTGGTGACTTCTATGGTCGTTTACAAGAAATATTGCTACTAGAGTATTCGGGATTACCAATTAAGAGGGTTACGTTATTCAACTGCAAATGGTATGATCCAAGCCCGAATATTGTGACTAGAATACATGCACAGTACAAGTTGGTTCATGTAAATATACTCCGAAAGTACACCAAGTATGAGCCATTTGTGTTAGCAATGCAAGCAACACAGGTATATTATGTATCATATCCAAGCATGAGAAGGGGCAACAATGATTGGTTGGCGGTTTGCAAGGTAGGTCCGAGATCGGTGTTCGAATCACCTAAAGAGGCTAACAATTTAAAAGTGGCCTTTCAGGAAGATGTGGTTGAATCACATGAAATTAATATCAGTCTTATGAATGAAGAAATTCAAAACCTGAATCATCCAAGTGGTGAAATTATAGAACTTGAGGAAGATGAAGATAGTGAAATGTCAGAAGAGCCGGAATGGGAATCCTCGTCAGGAGACGAAGCAAATGAAGATGATAATGAAGATTATGAGGAAAGAAGTGATAGTGAATAGGCTTACATATTACTTCTTGTATTTCTTGTTAAAAATGTTTGTTTTCTATTTTGGGTACCTGAAAAAGGCCACGCTAATATGTTTAATTTTAAGACTTTCCACATTGAAGGCAATGTTGCCAATTTGTGTTGATTTGTAGCCTTAATATTATTTTTCCTTCATCACTTTGATCACCACAGTGAAGTGGAACAAATTTTTAATTTTCACCACACTGAGTTTAATCTTGAAAGAAAGATGACACAAAGAAGATTACACTTTGATGGATTTGTTTGATATTAAGACCAAATTGATATTAAGACCAAAGTGAGCTTTTATATGAATAACTAGGCATTGACAAAATTCAAAGTTTGTTATGTTACCTTATTGCTTCCAATTTATTTCTTGGCTTATCCAAATACTTCTTCCCTTAACCAAACAATATGTGTGCTATTTTGTAATAAGTTTCATGAATAACAATAACATTCATTTTATGTTTCATTTTGGTCGATATGAAGCGAGGACGGGACATTAGGGGTAGAGCTGGTCGTACTGTCGGAGGGAGGGGACGGGGGTGCTATACAGGTTCCACTACCACCTACTCCGAATGTATCACCATGTCCTCCCATTATTACACCACCAGAACAACAACCAGAGGTGATTCGTCCGGTACATATTCCATCAGTTGCTTCAACGAATGTTCCTTCTATGCCGTCCGAGGATGCGCCGATTATTGGACTTTCTCAACATAGTGAATCTCAAGCACAAGCAAGTGTAAATAGAGAAGAACATGCAATACTTGCTGATCCTCAAGGGAGAAATCGTAAATGGATCACAGTGGATCACGGGATGTGAGTATACAAAAATTAAACATTTTTTTTGGTGCATATTATTTTTTCCCAATTAGGTTTCGTGTACTTATTGATGCATAATTTTTTTTTCAGTTTGACTCCATCAGCCGAATGCTCTCGCCGAATTCGAGCCATATTTCAAGAGAGATTTGATGATGAGGGGGCTAGGTGGGTGTTGGTCTCAAATGAGACCAAAGATTTTTTACTTTGAGGAGTTCAAGGTAAGTCTAAGTTGCTATTAGTAAGTTATAATTGTCTTGTGTGTGAACTTGGTTGTATCATTAATTATTATTTGCTATCATGCAGAAACACTTTTATTTGGATCCACCAATTAACTACCTGATCAAAGTGGCTTGGTTGACAAAGGCATCTACACGGTATTCAGATATGATTAGTAAACTGAAGGTGAAGCCTAATCGACCAGTGTACGTTCCTAAATCAGTATGGACGAAGTGGAAAGAGGCATGGAGGGAACCTGAAGTTGTGCGCATATCCCAGCAAAATGCAAAAAATAGACGTGGCGGAGTTGGTGATGGCCCGTGTCCCTCTACCCATACTGGAGGCTCCATCTCCCACGTTGAGCATGCAAAGAGATTGGTAAGTTTTTTTTTATATGGGTCCAAATTTTTATAAACACATCTTAAGTTGTGTATACTTATTATTTGAGTATATTTTGTTCAGTTGACCTATATCAATGTTTATATGTAGGAGAAACAAAATAATCGTCCCCCGACATCCTTTGAGCTCTTTAGGCGCACACACACGAAAAATGGGGATGATGAAACATTTACGAGTGACAAAGCTCGTACAGTTCATGTGAGTTGCTATTTCTTATCAATTTTGTTGTGTTTAAGTGTATGGTTGTGTCACATTGAGTGAGTATTAATGTGAATTACTATTTGATGTTCTTCTTAGGATCGATACATTGCTTTGGTGGAGGAGAGAAACATTTTGGGGGACAAGGACGAAAATAGCTTATATTATGAGGCTGCAGGTGGGACAAATAAGAAGAAAGTCTATGGTATGGGGCAACAAGCGAGCTACCACTATGATGATGCATCCTCTTCGGCATGTCGTGCATCTATCGCACACAATGTTAAAGAGGTCAACCAACAGGTGCAAGCTGCTATCTCATCCATAGAGCAAAGGATGGATAAGATGGTTGACGAGAGGATGCAGCGGCGAGAGTTGGAGATCCAGGCATCTATTACAGAGGATGTGCGGGCATCTGTTACAATGGAGGTGCGGGCATCTGTTACAGAGGAGGTACGGGCATCTGTTACTGAGGAGGTGCAGGCATCTGTTGAAGCACGATTTCAGGAGATACAACGGTAGTTCAAGGAACAGATGCAACAAATGTTAGGTAGCCGCCAAGTACCTTAGACTTCTGACCGCGTTGTCCACTTGAGGAGAATCCTGCAGGGTGTTGCCAAAAAAAATATGGCCAGTCTCTAAACTTTCTATTTCATTTGGTCAGATAAGTAAATGATATTTTTGAAAAGACTCCTCATACTTACAATACTTTTTTTTGTTAGTCTTGTGAATTTTTAACATCATCTAGGAATTTTAGTTGTGAATTTTTAATCCTCTCCTTCCACTTGGAAGTTGGAAATATTAAGCTTGATAAACTAAAGAGGGAATGTTGAAATTGTAGGAAGATGGAAGCAAGGGCATCCAAGTCTCTCCTTTTGATATATTGATTAATATACTATTTGGCAAGATAACTTATGGTGTCAGAGTTGGCGTCCCTTCCAAGAACAAATATTTTACTTAAAGTTATGCTCATTCTTTTTGTTGTAGAATTGTGTGCCTTGCCTATGAACTAGAGATATCAACCATTTCTTTTTTTTTTCTTTTCAAATGCACAATCAAAACTTGCTCGAAAGATGTGTTACACAAGTCAAAGGATGCAAAGATCTTCATTTATACAAAGAAAAGTATTTGAGCACTGCTCAATTCCTGCTTCTAAAGCAGTCAGTAAGGAAGGTATATTTTCACTTGGAAAGGGTGCCTTTAAGACCAAAGTGAGCGATTCACGGACAACTTCTTGTGGAGGTTGGTTCTTTTATAAGTTGTCGTCCACATTTCCACCTTCTTAGGCATGTTTTATTTATTTTTTATTTTTTATTTGGTTCCTTTTAATCATGTGCAGCTAATGGGCAATCATCCTCCAAGATAGGTCAGAAATCATTATGTGAATCAGAGGATTTTCATGGTATGATTTACACTAATTTACGCCTACTTTTGACTTTGTGATGATGTTATTTTTATTAAACCATGACATTATGCGGTTTCCATGGGTGTTATGCTTCTTCCTTTATAGTTAAATTCAGCATAAGTCCTTTAAGGTGCGAGAATTTCTAATTGAGATTCCTGAAACTGCTACTGTTGGTTCACTCAAGGTATTTGATTATCATTTTGTGTGTGTTATTCATCTTGCTAACAAGTTGGATTTTCATGTCAAGCCGCTTTTACACACACTCGCTAATATCAGTCTTCTGAATAGCATACATGCATTTGTTGTCTAATCAAATGTACCTTGACGGTTATGGAGACAAAGGATTTGCTTTTCTAGAAGGTGGACTTCATGTAGGTGTGGTGCTTCAAGGAAAGAAGGTTAGAGATGACAACAAGACTCTCCTTCAAGCAGGAATTTCTCTTGGCGATAAGATAGATAACTTGGGTTTTACACTGGTGCCAAACCTTAGACAAGCTCCACAAATTCTCATGGGTTTAGAAGATCCCCATTTCTTTCTTCCTTGTGATGCTATGGAGCCAAAACCTCTCAGCAGGTAACAAACATTGCAAAGAGATCCTGTGCTATTAATTCTCATTCAAAGTTTATATGAAATGCTATATTTAATTATCTTGTTGAACAAAGTCAATGAGTTTTGCAAGGATAAGTTTAGCTACTATCTCCCTTATTCCAGTGTAAAACAAATGGTTAAAGATTTACTGATTTGTATGGCACCTTAAAGTCACACAAGTTACGATTTTATGATTGTAGTTTTCCAATTCGTTATGTTTAAAACTCTTTTCTTGCTCTTTGTTTTTTAGGATTGCAGCCATAATACCCCCTCCAACTTCGATCCTGTGCCATTTGATGTCACCATTGAACCTCCATTGACATCTCAGAGACCCGAAAGTTTATCATGATTCCATTCAATGCTTGTATGTGCTTTGAACATGCATTATAAGGATAACTACCAAATAATTCAATATGGGTACATATAATTTAGGGTGTGCATTTGGTCTTTCAGTAAATTTAGTTTAAAATTTTAAAATATGAAATATTATATAACATGATCATATTTTTATTTTTATGTTTTATGTTCATTTCTTGGAAAATATTCGATGCATCAGGGCAACGATGAGAGTTCTTGGAATAATTAGATCTTATCATAGTTGTAAAACCCAAGGGTATTTTCATGGGAAATAATGGAAGATAATAAAATTGGAAAGATTGGGAATTAATGGAGATTATTTTGAATTAATATTGATTAATGTGATTTAATAATTTTGAGGTCACCAAGGACCTAGGTGGTAATTGAAAATATAGGAGGACAGATAAAAGATTTACTACACACACAGAAAAGGACCAAAAAGGGTATTTACAGAATTTCAGGGACCGCAGAGAAAGTTTCCCCCTCTCTCATATAATGAAACCAATAGCATTTTATGGAATCAAGAGGGCTAAATTGTGAAAGTCGATTAAAAGCATGCACGTGAGAAGGGGGGAATGATGGGGGATTGGCAGCCGTCCGATCCAACAGTAGGATCATCCCGAGGCAGAACCAAGTCTTCATCCCGCCAGTGAGCACCTCCGCGATCGCTGGCGAGCGGTTGAGGAACGGTTGCAACCTTGAGAGATCTTATCTATTCGTATCCACCGAAGAAGTTAACAAATAGAGAGGATAGAACCCTAGTATACCCATGTTCCTCACGCCGCCACAGTCACCCGAGAAGAGAAAGAGAGGGAGGGAAAGGTAGTGGCGCTGGTTTGCTCTAGTCTCTGGAGATCGACGGGGATTATTCCAAGCCGCCTACCTGAGCGCGGAGGCTGACGGTGAAGGAACGTAGCACCGTCACCAAGCGATCACCTTGAGCACTGGGCGGTCCCAATAGGTAAGCCCCCCTTGCTCTCTGATTTTCCTGTCCAGTCCCTGCTCGTGCATGAAGGGTATGATAATTGCCAAGCTTTAGTATGGCAATTCTGTCTGCTAACCTGTTCAACTTGAATTGTTTGTAGAGAGGGATTTTCTTCATGAATAGTTTTCCATCTCTACGTATTTTCCTTTCAACTTTCACAAGGTTGAGTTGACTATGTTATATATCTGCTTAAATTTGTTGGTTATATAAGTCAACCTTGAAGTTACTGTTTATCACTCTTGCCTTTACCTATTAAGAGTACTTCTTATCTGACAAACACCATAGAAAACAGTTCTAGATCTGGGCTTGGAAAGCTATGTTCTTATGGGGTTTATAGTTAGCTGATCTCAGGAGAATGAACCGAGGGTGTGGTTCATGGCTGTGTAGGTGTAGTACATGGTTATTAAAGATGGAGTGACCACTGATATATGATGAGGTTTACCGGGGATTAAGGTTGCTGTATATTGGGCTTCTGTTGAGGCTTTTGCTAGTAATTGAGTTCTTAGAGATTTATTAATTACTATTAAATGAATTTGATGATGGATTTTTGGAAGGAGGGCTGTGACTGCCATAATTTTATGTGCTAGGGGTTTGCTTAGTGTTGGACTGGAAATGGTTTGATTTTAGAGAGCGAGACAGTGGACAAAAGTAGATTTTGTGGGGGTTCCCTGGTGGATCCTTTTGGGTTTGGGTTCATGGCTAGGTATGGCATGGCTTATTTTTTTTGAGGTTTTATTTAAGTTGAAAGAATTTCTTTATGTTTTAACACCATCAACCTGTGGATCTGTATTATTATTTCTTGTATTGGTGGCTGGGTTGTTGTTGTGGTGTTGTGGTATAGGTGTAAGGGCCTTGTGAATCATACACTTCAAGATAATAGGGAGGGGAAGTGGAAAGTCTAGAGGTTTAGAATTTATTTGATGGTTCTAAGAGTTCAATGGATATTATGTTGTAGATGAGACTATGTTTTGACTTTTAGAATCTCACCAGTTATTTCTGAATTTTATAGAAATAAGGGGATGACTTGTTAGATGGATAATTAAGAAATGAATAATTGATTTCACTTTGTTGGTGACATCCTCTTGTGACAAATACAATTATTTGGATCCTTTAGTGGTATTTGGGCTTGTTTTAGATGGGCCTTGGGCCGGTCTAGTGAAATATGAACAAAGGAGGTAATTTTATATATTTCAAGTTTATTCATTAGAGGCCCTAAGTGTTCACTGGGTGAATGGGTTCGATAATGGGCCGAACCCATTTAGTAGGGTCATGTAATATGAAAGTAGATATTCTTAAACACTCGTACATGTGTTGAGTATAGACTGGTGGTTATCAGGTATCGACGCGGAGTGTTGATCTTCTACGGGACGGTAACGGTGCAATTATCGGATTGCGGTTTAATGTAAGTCACCTTGCCTCGTTTTCACCCTTGTATGGGTTTCTTTGTTTTACTGTGTGCTATTAGTTAGCATGATTGTTGTGAGTACTTGTTGTTTGATTCCATGCACATACATGTTTGATTGTTTCTTTCCTAGTATGTGCTTGGTTGCTCTGTTTGGTAGTGTTTGATCTACCGTTTGTTGAAATGCTTAGTTGGACTACCCACCCGTGGGCCGACACTTGATCATGGGCACATGGTCTTGTGTGCTGGAGGGGAGGTAGTGCTGACTGAGTTCTGATCTTCCACCCGGTTGCAGTGGAGTCCGAGACTCCGTATCCCTGTCAGTAGGGTTGATTTGTTGGCCGTGTCGACATGTAGAGGTGGCGCTACCGAAAGTGCGACGGTTCGCCGCCACGAGTTGTTGCGTACCAGATCAAGGCTTTTTACGTACCGAGGCTGGTTGTCCGGGGAAAGTGTTTGTTGAGCTGTTTTTGGACTTCTCATCCAGGGCCCCGAGGGCCGTAGTTGGATGTTAGGATCTGTTTGTATGGGGTGTAGCCCCTTTTCTTGATGATCCTACGTTATTTGATATTTGTTCCAGCTGACCATTGTGATTCTTGCAGGGTACTTACTGGGCTTTCCATTCGAAAGCTCACGACTTTTCTCTTCTCTCATTTCAGGTCCTGAGGAGTAGGTAGACTCGAGCTCAGGGACGGCGAGAGTTGGGGCGGGATATTGTTGAGGTTGGAGGACCTCCCTAAGTTGTTTTCTTTTGTGTAAGAGAACATTGTCATTGTTTTATTAGGACCCTTGTAGGGCCTGGATTATGTAGGGGGCATGTAGACCCTTATTTGATTTCGTATTGTTTCCGCTAAGATTTTTATGGAGTATTTATTTGTTATTTTCTGATTAAAGCATTATCTGCATATCATTATTAGGCCTAGTATCCGATTGGGGCTTGCCTCCTTTCGGGTACGGCTGATCTGTCGACGTTCCCGAGGTCCCTGGAACCGGGTCGGGGCGTTACAATAGTATTACTGAGAACTCAATGTTTTGGTTGAGAAGGACAAAATTAATTGGTGAGTTATATCATGTTCTTTTTTCTTACTTAAATGTTGTTGAATTAATCTTCTACATTTTATTTTTAGTAGGAATATTGCCTGTATTGTTTCTCATTGTCATTTTTTATGTCCATTCTATACTTAAATCTTCATCACTACATGTATAAGAATTTTACACAGTTTTACTGAATTTTCTGATAGATTGAGTATTTAATCATGTATTTAATCTTTGATTATCATCCTTTGAACTTTATTAATTACTTTCTCATCATATTGAGTATAGAAAAGGTAATTGAAAGATGGTATAACAAGGATTAGTAGTGTAATTAATGATCTACATTCAGAATTGGATAATTAACACGGAGTTAAATGCACAACTGCACTCATAGAGATTGATACCACAATCTTTCTTTCTTTTTCTAACAAATAGAGTTTTAAAAACTAAAAAAATGAAAAACAGTTAATATACTTAACTTAGAAGATTCTCAACTTGTTCTTTGTTTCCTATCTTCATCACAGCATGTTCAAAACACTTGAGAAGTATAAGAAGAGTTATCATACTTCTTCAGATGTCATTGTTCCTTCAAAAGATACCCTGGTAATAAAAATAGAACACCCATTCTAATTAATGATCTAATTGCAGAATCATATTCATGTTAATTTATGTTCTTCATGAACTTAAGTTTTTGAATGTAAAACAGGAAAACTATCAAGAATATTTGATGCTAAGAGCAGGAGTTGAATGTCTACAAAGATCTCATAGGCAACAATAACTGCTCCTAGTTCAACTTTTTTTTTTATTTCCTTTGAATAAGTACTTGGTGTTGTAATTAATGCTTAGGTTGTTTTTCCCTCAAACATTAAATTGCAGAAATCTCCTAGGCAAAGATCTTGGCTCAATGAATACCAAAAGAACTTGGACAACTAGAGGATCAAGTAGATATGTCATTACAGAAGATAAGATAAAAAAAGGTAATATAATTACCAACAAAAATGATATTTATATATGAATGAATTTGATGATCCTGATTATTATGTGTATGAATTTATAGACACAGTTACTGCTTGACAATTTGTTTGATCTGACAAGAAAGGTAATCAGTTAAATTCACCCAAGCATCTACTATTCCTATATATATATATATATATATATATTCTGCTTATAAACTAATTTTTTTTTATCTTTTTGAAGTAACAAGTGCTGTAGGATATCAACAAAGCATTACAAAGGAAGGTAATTTGATAAAACTTTCTCATCTTTTCAATTCTTTTCATCTATTTATAATCTGCAATCCAAACACACTAATTAATTAAACAAACAAAATCCCTGCAATTAATCGAAGCCACTTCATTAGCAAACACATTTCAATCACAATCATTCTTGCCACCATCAGAATGTGAACCATCTCTTCAATTTTGGTAAATCTAAACTCAAACTTAAAGATCAAATCTATCATAATTCTGAGTTTTCCTCATTATGTTCATGGCTAATTTAACCTATTTGCTCTTATCTGTTCTATTTTTGTGTTTTTTGATCTTGTCTCTACATTTGGCTAATGTTCTTCCTGTTTCTAGAGGGATAATTTTTTTCTAATTTTGTCAAGTATGTGAAACAAATCATGGTACTTGTTTATGAGGTGCACTTAATAAAGCTTGAAAGAAATGAATGTGTTCTTCATTTATCAAGTTTATATGAAGCTGATGTTAAATAATGGGAAAGGCTTATAGAACCACAGTTAAAATTGACAACATGAATACCTTATTTTTCTCAGCGTTGGAAAGATTAACCCTAAAATGTTTTAGTTGAAACATTTTGATAGTTACACTTCTTAAAATTCATCATAACCTGCTTATATCCTTAAAAAAATTTCTTGGGTTGTTCCAAGATATAAACTGCTCTCCAGGATTAGATTGTACGATTGTACAAAGATGGGAAGAATGCACAATACAATATTTAAGTTGTGGTTGTCTATTAACATCAAGAGAATACCTATAATGTTGCCCTGTTATGTAAATTACAATTACAAATTTTTATTGATGAAATTCATTGGCTCACAATGCTCCCATGTCTTTCTGGTCCAGTGCGGCCAAGGGAGTACAGATGATGAGCCCAGAGTGTGTCTCATCTCTTCTCAGTGTTAAAATAAAAGGAGTTGCTAATAGCTTGTGCCACACTATCTACATCTATGCCGATGGTGCTATCTACGCATTTGGAGGAAACTAGTTTGGGCAGCTGGGAACAGGTTTGAAGTTCGAGAGAAACCATTATCATCATTTTTACACTTAGGAAAGATATTGACTTGTTGCTCTTGCTGTGTTTTTTATTAGAGGATGGAGGTGTACTTGAACATGGAGCTGAATATTTGTTATGAAGACAATATCAACCTTTCTTAGTAGCATCTGTATTGCAATTGTGTATAGGGATTAAGAGGTAATCACTTGAACATGGAGCTGAATATTTGATGTTTACCATGTACTTGGAATTGAAAATTGGTGCATGATCAAACAATGCAAAGATGATGTTGTAATGAGAAATGGATGGGAACCTTATGTAACCTTGAAACATGAATGGTGTAATATGAATTTTATTTGTTGCATTAATTGTATTTTTTTTTTCTCTATATGCTTATATTGAATATTTAAGCTTAATATATATTTTAGATGTTTATGTTGGTGCTAAATTTGTACTATAGGGGATCAATAAATTAAAGGGTTAAAGCCATTTTTGGTCCCTAAAAATGGGACAAATGTTCATTTTCATCTCAAAATTCAAAATTTGTTCAATATGGTCCCTATGTATTGCATATTTTGACATTTTGGGTCCCTATATATTCCGTATTTTGCATTTTTGGTCCATATTGCTGACGTGGCGGTCATGTGGAATACCAATGAAATGCATATAATCTTTTTATTATTATGTTTAGGTCGTTATTTTGCTGATGTGGAGTGATAAGTGGCAATATATGCTGATGTGGACCGTCTTGAAAAAATTTTAAATTTTTGGGATAGAAATGAACATTGGCCCTGTTTTCAGGGACAAAAATGGCTTTAACCCTAAATTAAAATATATATTGGTGGCAAATGTAACTATTAGCGAGGGAATAGCTACGGAATGAATTTGAAAAAAAAACCAACTGCAAGGGAATATAACTAAGGAATAGCGAGGATACCTGGCCCCTTGCTAAATAGCTACTGACAATCCGTCGCTAAGTCCTCGCCAAAGTAAAAGTTCGGTGAGGTAATATAGCTACTGACTAGCAAGGGAATATGTTCCCTCGCTAAATAGCTACAGAAACTCCGTCTCCAAGTCCTCGCCAAAGTAAAAGTTTGGCTAGGGAATATAGCTAAGGAATAGCGAGGAAACATCTTTCCTTGCTAAATAGCTAGAGATAATCCGTTGCTAAGTCATTGCAAATTTATCGGATAGAAAGGGATCTAGCGAGAGAGTTTAGCGAGGACTAGCGAGGGAAACGTTTGCCTTCGCTAAATAGCGAGGGATTTTGCCGTAGCTATTTTCCAGTTTTCTTGTAGTGTGGCCATTTCCCCCATGGAGGGAATGACTAGAGGGGAGTGAGTTTCCCTTACAAAAGGGAATCAATCCCTCCAATGGATACCCAAACGTGGGTATCCATCCATGGTGGGAATCATTCCCCTTTGTAAGGGAATGAATCCCCCCATCCAAACGGGGCCTAAGTATCGTGAAGGCACCGATATCGTGCAAAATCTAGCACCCTATTATAATACACCCCGCACCTACCCTACCCCAATGGACACCCCACGATATGTTTCCGTGCTCACTATATCACAGTGCCATAGAATATAGCGGCCCTAGGGTTGCTTAGTTAGCATTTAGAAATGCTAACTAGGCCCAAAAAATATTAAAAAAATATTTCATGGGTTGAAATATAAAACTTTTTTTTTCAGGGCTTAAGCTATACTCATTTGCATTTCAACCCTCACAGCTAACTTTGTGATTCAACCCTTGAAAAGACATGAAGCCCTCTGCCCCTTCTGAGATCACTGGCGCCAAAGAAAACACAAGCCCCTGCCCCTTCTAAGATCGTTGGCACCCAAGGGTGCATTGTAGCGGCGTGGAGCTAGCGGTGAGAAGCAGCGCAAAGCTGGTGGTGGGTTGCATCCTTGCGATCAAAACGATGCTTGAGGATGAGATTGAGGAGTAGATCATCGCCTTCGATCATCCATCCAAATTCCTCGTTATTAATATCCTTCCAATCTACCCCATTTATCTCGTTGTGGATTTATGTTTGTTTCCTTTAATTCTATATTATTGGTGCACAAGAGGACACTTCCAAGGTTGGATCTCGCTAAAATTTATGACTTCCGAAGGCCAATTTCATCAAGGACTTCACTTTCCTGAGTTACGTGGATAACCCACTTGACCCCAAGAAGTGTTTGCTTGATCTCGGCAGCTTACAGGCAAGGGAGGAGGCTACTTTGAGGTTTGTTTTATACACTTCTTCCTTGCATATTTCCTTTTTCTTAATTATTAGTCATTAAAATAAAATTTGGATAATACCTCTGTGGTTTTCGGTATCAATTTTCATGAAACTCATTGGATCAATTTTCCAACCATATTCTTTTTCCAGAAAACAAGAATCACATATTTACAAATGAAATGCTTTTCTAGGTAACCAAATAACCAAATAACAACACATGAATTTTCTGTGTCAGTAGCATAATAGGGCTAGTTGTTCTTCTTTGAAAAGAAATGAATAAAGTTCAAGAAAGACCAATAAAGAGTACTTAATAATGATAAAGCATGGCATTAAGAAAGCTTAATGGAGACTTCCTACCCTTCTCAGCTAATTTCCTAGCCTTCTTGTCCCCCTTCTCTTTTGAGTTTTCATGGATAAATATCTTAGTACATAACAATATAGTTATCAAAACCGGATCGGACATTGAACCATTCAAGACCCTGGGTTACCGGTTCACTAATTCAACTGTCGGGTCAACCGGGTTAATGTCGGTTCAACATATATATTAATAATAAAAAACTATTTTAAATAATTTATAAAAAACTATTTCAAAAGATATTATAAAAAAATATTGTAAAAAAAGTATTTTAAATAATAAAAAAAATGTTTTAAATAATAAAAATAATAACAAGAATTATTTTAAATAATATTTTATTATTAAAATATTACTTTAATAATATTTTAATAATAAAATAATCAAAAACCGGAAATTGTGAGAACTCTATTTAATCCCTTGTTCACCGATTCAAATTTGGCCGGTCGAGCAGTAATGCAGGTGGATTATGATAACTAGGCATAACAATAATAAGAGAGATTTCTGGCTACTTAATAGAGTAATTTTGGGAGATCATGCTTGATAGGCTTAACCTAGGCAATGAGCATAAGAAAACCCATAAAACAACTAATTTGCATCGTGTTAAAAAATCTGTCCATTCAAAAATAACAAGTCCATGAACATAACATGACTATTATTCAAATTTAGAAGGTAGGATAGTAACTGTTAGTTCTGCCGAGGTTGTTATGTGTAGTTGTAACTCTAGTTGCAACTCTTTCTCTCAAAGAACACATGAGCTCTCACACACACAAAACAATGAAGAAAGGAGACACAAAGGTTTGGTAACCCAGTTCGACTTTCAAGCCTACGTCTGGGGGGCCTAGCTCGGAGAAGACAATTCACTAAAAGAGCAGTAGGGACAGGAGTACAAGAGTTTCACTCACCTTCTCTCTAACTCAAGATTGCTCGATGACCACTATCACCCTACCCAGGGGGCCTCTTCGGTGGCTCGCCCTAAATCCTCAGCGCTAGGCATTATATTGACGCCTCCATATCGTTGGAATCACACTTGCCTCTTTTAGGATCTCCGAAATCTCTACGTCTACTATTTGGACTCCTTCCAAATTTAGTTGTTGCAGCCGAGCTTGCAACGTAGCCTGACTACTGACTGCTAACTAACTAAGGTTGCAGCTTTGTGTTGCACTATGACCTCAAGACCCTCGAACTCTCCTGGTTGTATCTGAGTCGAACTCTGTCAGATCCTCCCGATCACAACCACGACAACTAGTAGGACTCCTCTTCGTCACGTCCGCAGTCCTCTTCAAAGTTCGCACCTCACCATCGTACATAATCCATCTTGATCAAATCAGATCTCCATTCATCCTAATCTGATTCTTCAGTATCTTCCCTGGTTTGATCTCAATCAACTCTTCAATCACGCTTTTCAATCATGGCTTCAATCAGTTCCCTTCCGTATGTAGTTGATTCCTCAATCACTTCTTTATCTCTTCCTTCAATATGAGTTGTAGTCATCACTTTCCGTATAGCAGAGCCTACCAGATCATATCTTTCCATTGCATTATAACTAAATCATATATTTCTTTCCCCAAGCTAGCACTAATTGATATCTTCGATCTTCATGCAGAATCGCCGCTGTTGTGGCTTCCATGCTCTGACTTTATGTTGCTTGGTCAAATTCTTTGCCATGTCACACCTTGAGCTTGTGTCAAATATTGCCAATCAATGTACATTTGCACTAACAATCTACCATTTTGGCATTATTTGACACAACAATTTTATGTTACAATGATCATTTGTTGCAACCCCTGGTTACAGCTCCTACTGTGATCTACACAACAAACTCGACTTGAATTGACTGGGGTAAACAACAAAATAAATGACTGATTCCCCCCGAATATTACAGACTTTGTAAATTGAATAAGCACTAGTATAATAACCTAAAGATCACAGTCAGTTAAAAGCACAAATAATACAAATACCAGAGTCAGGTCAAACAAAACACAGATACTAGAGTTTAACAAGCAACAAATGAGACTTAGCAGAAGACTTCCTCCCCCTTTGTGTCAAGTGATGCCAAAGCCTGCAGGAAAAAAAAAATCAATTTCCCTTTCATCTACTCCCCCCTTCATTGCAGTCCTCCTTCTCTTGATAGCATCCAACAAGTGAGTGATACATTGTTTCTGATTGGTGATCAAGAAGAGCTCGTGAGTATAGACTCATCGATAACACTCCAACTCGACTAGGTGAGCAGTGAGATACTTTTCAAACTCATCTTCAATAGATAAGTTGAGTTGAGCCTCAACAACTAGAGGTGGTGATTGTCTTCCAATAGGGAGATCAATTTTCTTTCCTTGCTTAAACAATTTTTTAGAAATTTTGACTTTCTTTACTACTAGGGTTAGCTCTCCAGGATCTTGTTGTACTCTATGTTGCATAAGATACTATTCGAGACTGACTTTTGAGCTAATAATTGAGGTAGTTTGTGCAATGTTCTCATAGATGTACTTCCCAAGGTTAAATTTTCGACCAACTGGAATCACATAAAGAAAGACAGCCATATCCTTCAGTATGCTAGTGTTGTGTACAGTGAGAAACCGATTGTAGATGCCAACCGGAAAAAGCACATTATATTTTACAGTTAGCAGAGATGTTGGAAGCCGAGATTCTTTTTCCCCAGTCAGTAATCTCTAGTAGAACTTCGTCAAAATACTCCAGTCCTTCTTCATATATACTAGTACATTCATCAGAGAAATCCAGAAATTGAATTCATTCTTCAGGGGAAAAGTTGATTATTTCCCCCTCACAAAGACCTGAGGTGAGTTATCAATAGATAAGTCCTCGATAGTTGCAGCGAAGTTGTTGTTGAATTCATGAACCAAAGAGATGTTGTAATGCTTGGCAAATGTAACTAATTTCAGTAAACCTTTCTCTGTTCAAAAATTGAAGCAAATCAAACTTCATAACATTCTCATCAATTCTCCTTTTAATGACAAGCCCTCAAACTGATACAATTTTAAACCTCCTCTTGCACTCTTTGTTCAAAAATCTTTTCCTTTTTCCTGTTGTTTGGCTTTCTTTTGAATAGGGACTTTTATGGATACAAGTAGTACCGACTCCTCCTTGGTCTTAGATTTGGTTTGTCTCTAATATTGTTCAGCAAACACAATGAGCTTCTTTGCATCGGAGTCAGAGAATGACCCTTTTCTTTGTTTCTTTAAAGTCTCTTTTGTTTTCTTCAGCTTTACAGAGATATTTGACTTCCTCTTTTTGGGTAACTTGGTCATTGTTTCTTTCAGAGTGAAATCATCATCAGAGCTTTCTAGACTTGCAGCTGGGGTTGCGACAGAAGAAGCAACTATCTTGGAGTCTCGCTTTCGACTAACTTCTCTTAAGACATTCTTCAAGATATCTGCAGCTTCCTCCTCCTCACTATAGATGAACTGTTGTCTGTTGATTGAGCATCAACACGGTCCTTACCTTTCTCTTGGGTTTTGGGTTCATTTTCTTGAAGGTTTGCTTTTCCTATCTCTACTTCGACAGTATCTCATCCATTACTTTTAGAGACTTTAGAAATCACAACCCCCTTTTCCTTTCCTTGGTAGTATGTAAAGATCGTCGGAAACTTGTGGACCATTGATGCTGACAGATCATCCACATCTTCCTCTGGGCCCTCCCTTGTCTCATTCATTTTTGGGGAACCAACACTTATTGTGGGGCCTTCTTTCATTTCAATCTTTCTAAAGACTTCTGGCATGCATTGATACAGCCACTTGTATGGAGCTGTATGCTGGTCAAAAGTTGCAATAGAGGATGGAACAAAAGGAATGATAGTAAGAGTTTAAGTACCTTCCTCGTTCGTTGTAGATGATTTCTTTGGGGAGGCGGATTGCGTCTGCTCAGCCATCAATTTATCTGCCAACCTGCTGGGCCTGGAGCGCTTCTTCTGTACAACTTATTTTGATCTCATCTTCTTGAGATCTTTCTTTTTTCCTTTGTCTTGGTGGAACTCCTTCGCCCCTTCGACTTTCGGCGATTGAAATTTGGGAATAGGGAAGAGATGCAAAACCTAGGGTTTACACTTTTTGAAAAAGCAAAAAGTTATTAAGTATCCCTTAAAACTAACTGTAAAATAGTTTTGGAAACTAATTCTCTCTCCAAAACCATACTTTCCCCCCTTTTTATATATTTTTATTTTTATTTTTATTTTTTTAATTCTTGCGCCTTAAGGAATTCCAGGATCAGTGACCCGTTTGAACATTACTGCCTTTCCAGCCTTTAGTAGCCCTTTATCAACGGGCTTATGGTTATAACAACCAATTGTCACATCCTATTTCTTTGCAGGTTCTGATTTCTTCTCTTTTGCAGTTGTTCTCACTATATCTAACATTTCATCTATACCTTCTTAATAACAGTGACATTCCCTCTGAATCTCTCCATGAAGATTTTCTGCATATGTCTAGCAATCTTCCCAGTTTTCAAGTCCCTTTCAGTTTGGTACACTTAGGTCGAGTGTGAACTTCCTTTCCACAGTAAAAGCAGAAAAGAGGTTCATTTCCATGTCTTATTCTCCTAGGCTTTTCGTGTCTTGAACTCTGAGTTTGTAGGGCTTGAGCTTTAATGAAAACAATTTTTGGATTGTTCTTCTTCACTCCCGAGGACTCTCCAACATGCCCGAGTCCTTGTCTATTATTAGCAGGCCTTCCAGCTCCTAATATTTCGTGTCTTGAACTCTGAGTTTGTAGGGCTTGAGCTTTAATGAAAACAATTTTTGGATTGTTCTTCTTCACTCCCGAGGACTCTCCAACATGCCCGAGTCCTTGTCTATTATTAGCAGGCCTTCCAGCTCCTAATATTTCATCCAACTTGGCCTTTCCTTTGTTTATGGACTCCATAGTCTTCTCTGCTTGTCTCAGTTTTCGTTGGCATTCATCTAACTTTCTTACAACATCTTCCTTCTCCTTCAACATGATCTCTTTCTCTTCTTCTAGTTGTTTGTTCTGTATGATCATCTTGTCAAATCTCCATAGCATAACTTCATAGGCTCGAGTAGGTCTTGCTCAATCACTTCTTCACCATCGCTGCTACTAGTTTCAGATGTGGCAACTGACATTGTAACCAAGGTAGCAATATCCTCGTACTTGCTTTATTCTTTTGTCTGTTTAAACACCGATGGAAATACAACATAGTGACTGAATATACCTTCGTCTTCTCCTTCATCCAGGCTCTCCTCAGATTCTCCCTCACTCTATGTGATATTGAGAGATTTGCCTTTCTTTTTTAGGGTAATAGCACACTCAGCTTGAACATGACCATAACCTTCACATTTAAAACATTTGATTCCTTTTCTTCTTTTGCTTTAATCAACTTCTTCTTTCTTGTCTTCAGTCCTTAGATCTTCCTTCTGAAATTGTTTTCTTCCTGTCTTATATTGTTTGAACATTTTATGTAGCTTTCGTGACAAGAACTCAATATCAGCTTCTTATTAATCTTTATGCAGAAGCTCCTTTGTCTTGTAACTTCTGCCTTTAGCCATAGGTTCTCCTTCCATCTCGTATGCTTGTAGTGAACCCATCAACTCATCAAGCCTCATCGTTATGATATCACGGGCTTCTTCAATGACTACCACTTTTGCTTCGAACTTCTTGAGGAGAGATTTTAATGTCTTTCAAACTAGCTTCTCATATGAATACTTCTTCCCAAGTTGATAGGCTTGATTCGCAATATCTATCAGTTTAGCATTGAATATGGCAATGGTCTCTTCTTCTTCCATCCTAAGCTTCTCATATTTTGACATTAGCATCTGAAGTTTAGATATACGTACCGGATTCTTGCCCTCTTGAATTCTTTGGAGAATATCCCATGCTTCCTTGGCTGACTCGCAGGGTCCAACGTACTTGAACTGATTCTCGTCTACTCCACCAAAAATAGCATTGAGAAGAATAAAGTCAAGAAAAAGAAGGGTAACTGGACCCAATAAGAAACAAATAAAGCCAATGCAAGACATGTTGGAGGTGTCCATCCTTCTTCGTTAACACCGTAGGCCATAGTAACATAATTGGAAGAGAATAATAAGTTAAGGGAGTCAATTGAAATTTTTTTAGTTGAGTGACCAAAATAGGAACTCGCACATAGTTTAGTGACCATTTATGTCGTTTACCCAAAAATAAATAGTCTAAAAGAGATAAACTTAACCACCCGAAACTTTGAAATGGTATGATTTTATTTTTTTTATTTTTAATTTTTGTTGTGCTGTGATTTTTCATGAAAGTATAACTTTTGCGCTATTCTTTTCTCTCTTATATCCGCATTCTGTTAGCTTGGCCCTAATTTGGAGTTTTGACTTGGAAACTAGTGTGGATTATAGGTTGTCAGAAGATTCTATCTAGTCTTTTGAGGAAGAAAGGGAGTTGTTGTAGGGTTTGGATCATTGATTGTGTTTCTTTTTTTTTGTCTTTTATTCAATTCTTGATATATTTCTCAGAAACTGTTGTTGCCCATCTTTTTTAAAAGGAGGAAGTTTATTGTAGGAAGATCACTCATCCATGCTATAACATCTAATTTTAGCTTGACCTATCTCCAAATTAGTTGTTCATAATTTATTAGAGTGTTTTTATAATAACATAATTGATTTTATGGATTTATGATTCATTAGAATGTGTGACAACCAATTGATAGATATTGTGGGGGGATCGAAGGGAGTCAGAGAGAGGCCTTAAATAGGGCAATTTAATGTAGTCAATCTTATTAAAAACATGCTTATTGGGTGTAAGTAAATATTGACACATAAAAAAGGAATTAGTAAAGCAAAATAAAGAAAATAAGAACATAACTAACAATAGCTTAGAATCAGTACTTGAATTTATCAAAAAAAAAAAAAAAGAAGATAAATTAAGAATCAAAACAGAAGCTTGATTCTCGGGGTTGGGTGCTTGGGATCAACAGAGAAAGAGGGCGTCGGTTCAATGGAGTTAGGGTTCGACATCGTGCATTAGGGTTAGGACTTTATGGAATCCAATGAGAGATTCTGAGTCGTTGGATCATTTGATCCAACGGTTAAGAATTTAAACTTATATATATATATATATATATATATATATATATATATATATATATATATATGTTAGTACTAAAATTGGATTTAGGGCCCAATTTCAGCCTAACAATTGAATTTATATTTATAGAGTGGCTATCCTAGTGAGAAATCGAAAGAGAATCCAAGCAAGAGAGAGAAGAGCCAAATTTACGTGGAAAAACCCCTGAGAAACGGGGAAAAAACCACAGGAGAAAAAGAGATCTCACTATCAATCAATGAATGTACAAGAGATCTTACAACCATTTTCCAAATAGAAGGCGTGAAATGGAAAGAACAGATTCTGTTTCCAATTTGGCAGAGCTTCGCTACTTGGATCTCAGAATGTCCAAATTGAGCTGTGATCCTTGCCTTTTATAGGCATGGGTCGCGTCTTTGAGCTGCAGCTTCTCAATTTAGTCACGCGTGTTTGCTAGGCTAGTCCAATCGGCTAAGTGCCCGATAAACATTCTGAGCTGTCTCCGGTTGTAACTATTCTAGAACTTTTCTACGGAATGTCAGCGGTCTCTGGTATCCCTCCTCTAGAAGTGAAAGGCGATATATGGGTAATTATGGATTACATTATGTGCATGCTTGGATTGATGAGCTTCTTTCCGATCACCAGAGTATGGCTCATGGCATTTACGTCGTATCGGTTATTCATATCGGATCGGAGTGGCGCCGTGATGTGTCGATCCGATCCAAATGGAGCCATTCATAGCCGGAATGGTAGATCAGAATAATCACATGATATCCTGAATGGCTATTCTGACACGTGGTTTGTCTAGATGACTACACGTGGTTTATTTGGATGACTACCACATGTCTTATTACTTTCATCCCTATCAATATATATATATATATATATATATATATATATATATATATATATATATATATATATATATTGTTACTGTCTCTGATCAAATAT
This sequence comes from Dioscorea zingiberensis, assembly GCA_026586065.1. Lineage (NCBI taxonomy): Eukaryota > Viridiplantae > Streptophyta > Magnoliopsida > Dioscoreales > Dioscoreaceae > Dioscorea > Dioscorea zingiberensis. Next base: position 40,833,013 of record CM048824.1, read on the forward strand.
GAATAACCGATATATTTCGAATCATTTAAGAGCCATATCTGTATCTGAAATAAGCTCATCAATCCGTAGCGTATATACCGTAATCCATAATTACCTATATCGCTTTCAAATTTCTAGAAGAAGGACAGAGATGTTTGCATTCCGTAAAGTTCTAGAATAGTTACATACCGAGACAGCTTCAGATGCTTAGCCGGCACTTAGTCGATTGACAAATCGCAAACACGCGACTAAATTGGAGAAGCTGCTCAAGACGCCAACCCATGCCTATAAAAGGTAAGGATCACAGCTAAATTTGGATATTCTGAGATCCAAGTAGTGAAGCTCTGTCAAATTGGAAACAAAATCCGTTCTTTCCATTTCACGCCTTCTATTTGGAAAATGGCTGTAAGATCTCTTGTACATTCAATGATTGATAGTGAGATCTCTTTTTCTCCCGTGGTTTTTTCCCCGTTTCTCAGGGGGTTTTCCACGTAAATTTGACTCTTCTCTCTCTTTCTTGGATTCTCTTTCGATTTCTCACTAGGATAGCCACTCTATAAATATAAATTCAATTGTTAGGCTGAAATTAGGCCCTAAATCCAATTTTAGTACTAACAATTTGGCGCCGTCCGTGGGGACACGTGGACGAAAAGTTCATGGCTACTACACAGAGAAGATCAAAGAGATTCCAACTCAGGAGGGAGGAAGAGGAGTCACCGGTAATCCCTCCAAATGAAGGTTAGCGCCTCCTCTAAGAGTCGAGATTACTCTAGCAAATGTTGGGATCCAAAATGACCAAGAATAATACGAAGGATGGCGCAAGAAATTGAAGAACTGAAACAAGCTCTCCAAGAAGCACGACAGCAGGGTGTCTTCCAGACTAAGGTTCCCCCTGATGCCCAACCTATCAAAGAGAGCGGAGAAAGGAAGGCGGATCGCTCCCTCAAGCATCAAGCACGATCCCCTGAGAGATATCGGAGCAAGGAGCCTTCAGCTGGAAGCTCGGATCCGGCGCATCGTCGCGATCGTCATAATCGAAGGGATGAGGGTAGAGAAGGGAGAAAGAGGGGGATCTCCCGTTCTCCAGACCAATCCTTCGGTCAAAGGAGGAGGACCCGATCGTTGACATATCGGTCCAGAGAGCGGTATCATTCATTGGATCGGCATCCTTCCCCTCGAGGCCGATCTCCATACCGTTTTCACTCCAGGCGCCAGTCTCCACGGCTTGACTCGCCATATCGCCGTTATTCTCCCTCGCGGCGGTATATGACAGAGAGGGAACGAGTCCAGCAACTTGTTCCCCATGTTACTTCCCCTTTTATAAGGGCGATTTGGGAAGCTCCCTTCCCGGAACACTTTAGACCTCCAAATGTTAAGCTCTTACGGCACGGACTTGATCCCAGGGAGCACTTGGAGAGTTACAGAGACGAGATGATGGTCAATGTAACCAATGAAGCTGCCATGTGTCGAGCTTTTCCTAACACTTGAGCGGGATGCCCACGATTGGTTCAGGGGATTCCCCGGACCGTGCATAATTTTCAAAGTAACTTTCGACCTTTTCCTTTGCAATTTTGCCGAATGAAGAATCGAAGAAGAATCCCATGATATTCTTGGATCTGCATTGCAGGTCGGAGGAGAGTCTTCATGATACATCAGCCGCTTCAATAAGGAGGTTAATGGCATGGTAGATATGAATTCAGCTCTGGTTGTGGGAATAGCTGTGAAAGGGCTGAAGGATGGGCCCTTTAAGGATTCCTTAACTAGAGAGCCTTCGGCCGGTCTCTCAGACTTCCAGAACTTAGCTGCTAAGTATATTGCCTTTGAAGAAATGAAAGCCAAATGGCGCAAGAGTGATCTCTTGCAGCTAGAGGAAATAAAAAAGAAGAGTCATCACCCACAGCCATATCGGGACTGGAGAGAAGGAGCTCCGAGAGGTGATAAACCTCGGAGAGAAGGGGGCCGAAATCTAAATCGAGCAGATCGGTTTGAAGAGCGAAGGCCCCCACCACATCGGGGGTATGATCCTGAAAGGGGAGAGAAGTACCACAACTATTCCATCTTGAACACCTCATTGGAAGATATTCTCTCCCAAATCCAGGATCAGAAAATCTTAAAGCCTCCACAGCAGATGAAGGATAATCCAAGGAGGAAGAGGAGCAAGAAATTCTGCAAATTCCATCAGGATAAGGGGCATTTTACTGAGGATTGTATCCAGTTGAAGAACTCTATTGAAGGCCTTATCAGAGAAGGAAAACTGGAACAATTCTTACAGAAGGAGCCGGAAACGGAGATCGAGAATAATCCACCTCCTCAGCCTATTATTCCTTGCGACACACGGGTGACAGTTATTGCTGGGGGCCCAGGATACGGGGGAGAGAGTTCAAGGTCAAGGAAGAGTCATATGAGAGCAGTGGGATCTGTTCAGAATGTTACTTCCTTAAAGAGGCCTCGCAGTCCTATGCAAATTTGTTTTTCCGATGAGGACTTGAGAGGAGTTCATTATCAACACGATGATGCTCTCGTGATTACGGCTCAGATTGGGGTATTCATAGTAGAGCGAGTCCTCATCGACACCGGGAGTTCGGTGGATATTATATTCTCATCGGCTTTTGACAAAATGAAGCTACCGGTAGAGAACCTGAAGCCGATGAGGTCTCCACTCATCGGGTTTAACGGGAGTCCACTTCAACCCGACGTTATGATCTCTCTACCTTTGACTCTCGGAACTCCCCCAAAATTTACTACTGCTGTCGTTAACTTTTTGATTGTACGATGCCCTTCGAGCTATAATGTTATTATTGGAAGGCCATCAATCAATATGTTGAAAGCTGTTCGTTCAACATATCATATGATGATTAAATTTCCTACACCCAATGGCTGCGGCGAAGTAAAGGGTGATCAACTGGCCTCTCGCCGATTTTATGCCACTATGCTCAAAGGATGCGGTGAAGGGAGCAACCGATCCGGAGAGGCACTCACAGTGGAAGATATTCAACAGGAAGATGATGAGAGGGAGACACGCCGCCCCACTCCAGTTGAGGAGTTGAAAGCCATACCTCTGAAGGATGAACAACCGGAACGGACCGTTTAGATAGGAGCAAATCTCCCGTTAAATCAGCAAGAGGAGATGTTGGATCTCTTAAGGAGCAACTCCGATATCTTTTCCTAGACAGCAGAGGAGATGCCAGGAGTGCCACGGGAGGTTATTGAGCATCGGCTTAATGTTGATCTGGCGCATAAGCCGGTTATACAGAAGCGCGTAAGTTTCATCAATGATCGGCTCCAGGCTGCACAAGAAGAAGTAGACAAGCTTCTGAAGGCTGACTTCATTCGTGAAGTATATTACCCTGAGTGGTTGTCCAATATAGTATTAGTGAAAAAATTCACAGGAAAGTGGAGAATGTGTGTGGACTTTACAGATTTGAATAAAGCTTGCCCCAAGGATTGCTACCCCCTGCCTTTAATCGATAACTTAGTAGATTCCACATCAGGATATGAAATGCTAAGTTTTCTCGATGCATATTCGGGGTACAATCAGATCAAGATGGCGGAAGTTGATATGGAGAAAACATCTTTTATCACAGGGAGAGGAACATCTTCGCATTATAAGGTCATGCCTTTTGGCTGAAAATGCAGTGTCACTTTTCAGAGATTGGTGAATAAGGTTTTCAAAGACCAGATCGGAAGAAACGTAGAAGTGTATGTTGATGATATTTTGGTGAAAAGTGCTAGTCTTTGAACAACATGTCAGCCGACCTGCGGGGAAACCTTTAGTGCGCCTTCGAAGCACGGAATGAGTCTCAATCCCAATAAATGCACATTTGGATTTCGATCAGGAAAATTTCTAGGATTCATGATCACACATCGGGGAATTGAAGCAAATCCGGAGAAGATACGAGCAGTCCTAGAAATAAGATCCCCAAGAACAATCAAGGAGATACAAAGACTCAACGACCAACTCGCAGCCCTAGGGAGGTTCATATCCAAGTCAGGAGAAAAGAATCTTCCTTTCTTTCGAGCATTGAGGAAAGTTCCAAAAGTTGAATGGAATGAGGAGTGCGAGAAAACATTTGTACAGTTGAAGGAATACTTGCAATCACCAGCTTTACTGGCAAAGCCTAAGCCAGGGGAAGAACTCTACATCTATTTATTTGCAACGGATGCCATTGTCAGTTCTGTACTGGTGAAGATTGAAGATAATGTGCAGAAACCTGTGTATTACACAAGCAAAGTTCTCACTGATTGTCACGCCCCGACCCGGATCCCGGGACCTCAAGCGCGCGCACAGACCGGCCGTACCCAAGTAGAGGCGAGCCCCACTCGGATACAAGGCCTAAGGAAATCATAGCAGATAACAAATACCTCAAAATTTAATAATCAGATAATATTTGAGTCACAACGAAAATCTAAATCAATAAGGGTTTACATACCCTACACATGGTCAAGGCCCTATAAGGGTCCTACAATAACACCACCTCAAGAACAAGTGTTACCTGAGGTTCTCGAACCTCTACAAAATCAGCCCAACCCTCGCCAACTCCCCGAGTCCGAGTCACCTACTCCTCGACCCTGAAAGAAAGAAGGGAAGCAAGCATGAGCTTCAAAGGAAAGCCAGAGTAAGTACCCCAAGGTCACAAGACATAAAATGAGCTTGATATAGTCGAATAATAAGGTCACAACACCAAGAAACATAACTCTAGGAGTCTACACGAAACAATCCAAAGGTACGACCCACAGTAAATGTAAGACCTCGAGCCCCACAGCGGATGAGTTTCAAGAAAACTCAAGGATCACCTTTGAGCCGGTATGTCCAAATTTCTTTGCTGTAAGCACGACCTTTTGGTCGTTCGACCCTCAGGTCGCAATTCGGTAGAACTACCTCTCCTACGTGTTAACACGATCAGTGTACCATGCCCACTGACATGTAAGACCACCAGAGAATTGCCTCTCTGGCAAGGCGCATGTGAACGCCAGCGGTCCCGTCACTGAACATTCCCTTATCGGAACTCCCTAGCTCCACCGAAGTCCCGCGGTAGAACAAACTCAACCTACACACACCCACCCCGACCAACACAAGCACCGTGTATCTCTATGGTCAAGTGCGGACAATAGGAGACTATGCTCAATGAGTAATGCAGATACTCCTCCGGCGATACCGCCTTACGCACGCACACAAGCACCACGAACCTCCACAAGATCGCTTCTGGTCATAGGTTGGTATGCTCGGTGAAGCATCAACGAAGAGATAGTGAAACCACGCACTTCTATCGTGATCTGAGCATGGGCTCACGTGTTTCCACGGCCACGTGCCGATCAACGGATCCTCGTGATCAGTTAACACTACCTCTAGCACACTAATCACACACATACCAGGAAAGACATCAAAAAGAATATGTATGTGCATGCATCCAAGAATATCAGGTACCAAACAAAAGACATGCTAACAAATAGTATACATTAAATCAAGAAAACAACTAGCCAATAAATAAGGGAACTAGGCAAGAGCACTTACAAGAACAGACATAACAAAAGTCAAGAACACTCCGTAGAGTGGGGTAGTAGGCAAAAGTACTTACACAAGTATTAAAGATCAAACAATAATAAAGGTACTAGGCAGAATGACTTACAAGAACAAACATGGCAATAACAAAAGTCAAGAACACTCTGTATAGTGGGGTAGTAGGCAAAAGTACTTACCTCTAATAAGAGCTGGAAACTCCCCTAGTTTCCTCCTGACGTGTCTCTAAGCCTCCACGTCGATATCTGATAGCAAAGTCTCTATCAGTATCAAAATAGCAACAACCCTACATCCTAGATGCAAATGCATAACTCTCTCACTTTCGATGGTCCTAAGCTCAATTAAACGGGTCCTTAAAACCATTTACGTGGTTACCGACCATTTTCCCTCATTTCCAAGTCCTTTAGTTGACTTTCAACTCTTGGTCAACTCTAGTCAACTTTGGTCAACTGTCCTACCTTACTTTCATGGTACGCATCCTCATTGGCCGTTTCTAGTCTTCTTAGCTAAATTGGGCCCATCTATCAAGCCCAGTAGTTTAGCTTAACCTTGTCTTGTCTTTTATTCGACCCTCAACTTTTCACTTGGTTAACAAGTCCATTGTTCAACTTGACAATCTATTATTTGTGAGCCTAACATATAGCTCGATCATGCTTGGTAACTTTGACAATTTGGGCCCACTTGTCAAGCCCACTAAGTTCTCTAGCCTTCTTATCAAACAACACCTATGCTAATCCTTAAATCATTCCCATAAACCAGCAACCTCAAGTTACTTATGTCCATGCTTTCATGAACCTTCAATGATAGGGATAGATTGGTTTTACACTTCTCATGTATATATATTCAATTCATGAAACCACCCATGGAGGTCAAACTCCAACCCTTGGACCAATTCTTTACTCATTCAATTCCCCATCTATCCTTATAACCCATGCATCCATGCATATATGAATCCTCATATTTATCACCACACATAACTGAGTTGCAGGAATTTAAAGAAACTCACCGAGTTAGATGTCGACAGACACTGAAGACAAACCGACCATCCAAACTAGATCTCCACCGTTCAGATTGAGTCAGGACAAGTTTTCACTATGCTCATCAAAACTCAGCTCGATCAGACTAGAAATGATCATCTGATTGAAGCAGATGATGAAACTGGTCGGTGCAGGAAATCAGCAGTGATAGGCTCTGTTTCACACCCAAGAAACCTACTCTACCGGACACCAAAAACAATCTTAACCGTTCAAATTGAATAATAAGGAGTCAAGAACAATCTCACCAAAAATCAGCACGATCCAACGGTGAAAATGGTCGAAATGGCAATGAAAATAGAGCATGCTCAACACTCCTTTGAACAGAAGATCCTAGTCTCTCAAGCTTTCATCTCTTTTCTTCCTTCTTCTCACCTCTCTTCTTGATTCCCAATGGCCCATAAACTTTCTCAAACTTGCTATTGCTCTATGCCAAGCTTCAAGATTACATGCCTTATATAGGCCTCACAAGTGTAACCTCTACGACTCTTCACATTCTAAACCTCCCCCATAAATCCCAAGATAACACCCAAATAATTCCAACCTTTCAAATTCATAACCCCATGGCACCCTTCCCATTCCAAACCTCCCTCATAAACCCCAAAGACAACACCCAAATATTTCCAACTTTTGAACTTCATAACTAAGTTAACTTGACCAAGTTTCATTTAACTAATTCACTAATTAATCCAATTAATGGGTTAACCTAACCCATTTATTCAAATCCAATGTCAAGCTTAATCAATTCATTGATTAACTTAAATTTTGATTAAACCACTTGGCTACTGGACCAACCCAAGTCATTCGATTCAATCAAATTAATTTAACTAGCTTGGATTTAACCCGATCCCTCTTTGTTACTTGACTAACCTTAGCCAATTAACTTGATTAGTTCAATTTTGTCACACCACCAAACTTTTAAAAAAATCTCATTAAAATATTTAGTAGCCTTACTAAATAATTTTAATCATGCAAGATAACTAATCAACTTAATCTTGTCACATAGAATAATCATACCATATAATGAATTATTCTAATATTTTGTCACACTACCAAGATTTAAAATCTTATCAAGATCCTTAAATCTTCTTTATTAATCAAATTATGTCACATTACCAAAGTCCCATATAGTTGCAATACGATTAATTAATTATCTGTCACACTTATAATGTCACATTATTTTAACTATACAAAATAATTAATCAAATAATTGTCACACTATAGTTCCAATTATTATTTTAATCATACTAGATAATTAATCAATCTAATAAGTTGTCACACTACCAAAGTTAAAATCAATTATTTTGCTTGATTAATTAACCATTAACCAAAAGATTAAACAACAAACTAATTAATTAATTTAATTAATTAATCATCTTCCCCCTTCTCTCACGGCCGAGCCCCACCGGAGAAGCTCGCCGGAAGGACCAAACGCCTCGAGGACTCTCACCGCCGGTCTCTCGCTGCGTCGAAGCTTCGCCTCGGCCGGCTACCTCTTGCGCATACCGGGCGACCTCCCACACCCTCTCCCGGAGCCTCCCCACTCGTGCAACGCTCATCCTCTCAAAGCGAAGTTCAAGACCCTAGCTAGGATGCGAGAAATACAAAATTGAAAGTGGGAATCAGTTCATACCTTACTCCCGGTTCTCCTGGTGCTGAAAATGGCGACAGAGACCCCCTGTGGCCGAATCTCCCATCTCCGGCCAACCGGCGACCTCCTTGGTTTCCTTCTTCTCGCTGCTTCAGGACGAGCTGGGTGTGGTTTTTATAGGGGAAAGGAAGGCGAACCGATCGCCAATGCCCCCGCCATTCCGCCGGGCTCAAGTTGGCCGTGCTCTTCCGCTTGTAGCACGCCCGCGGAAAGTGGGCTGGCGGCGGCTGCCCGCCAATGATGGAGAAACGGCGGCAACTACCGCTTCGGGATGGGTATTCAAAGAATTAACGGCAAGGATCGCTTGATTAACATTAATCGGTATCTAAAGCGCCGGTTTCGACACTAGTTAGATCAACGTCCTAGATTGAATCCCGACCAACGATCGGATTCTAATCATTTGCCTAGGATCAAACAACCTTAAGATCAAGCGCTGAGATTTGAAACAAATCAACGGCTGGATCTTCATCTCCCCCCTCGCATCCAACACTCCAAAGGCCGGACGTCTCACAATGGGCCACGTGGCATCACGGATGCCCCTATAACTCCACTCGATCAGCACCAATCCCAGATCCTCCAATCTCAGCCACTCATTTGCTCGTATAAGGGTTTTTATCTGGCAAATTAACCAGAAGCCCCTGAAATTATTTAGGTTGCATCCAGGTCCCTCTGCTGTGAGAGAGGAAAATTTCCATCCAAATTCTCAAACTTTTAATAATTACCAAAAAGGCCCTTCTGACCCCTAACTAGGGTTTTAACTTATTACTTGGTTTAATTACCAACTAATTAAAGGGAGTTAATACAAATCCATGTATTCAAAGTTTGGGGAATCCTTTAACAAATCAAAAAATTTAGAAATCTTGTTTCTCCAACTAAAATTTCATTTTGATTATAACTTGGGGGCTTACCTCGTTTACCAATCAATTAGAAAGCAAAACCCAAAATAAAATTTAATCCCTAAAATCCATGGGTTTTACACTGATACTGAGTCCCGATATCTTTCTCTTGAGAAGCTGGCTTATGCTTTAGTAGTTGCAGCCCGGCGACTCCGCCCTTATTTCCAATCACATCGGATAAGGGTATTGACCGATCAGTCGTTGAAGCAAATTTTACACGCTGCATACATCGGGACGCCTGCCTCGATAGGTACTTGAACTAGCGGAGTATGATATCGTGCATGAGTCACGACTTCAATAAAGGCCCAAGTACTTGCAGACTTCATAGCCGAAATGACAACTACTACGGATGATGATCCTTCAAACATCAAGTTGTCGAAGTCGTGGATGACCCTTCATCTCTCGTGGACTCTACACATACGATGGATCTTCAACGGAGACGCTTATGGAGGAGGACTGATCCCGCAATCCCCATCGGGTGGAACACTTCAACCATATTGAAGTTTGGGTTCAAAGCTACTAATAATGAGGCCGAGTATGAGGCTTTGATATCGTGATTACTTGATTGGCTCGCGTGGTTTAGCCTTGGTGTAAGGAATCGCAAGCTAATCTGATTCCCGACTAGTTGTGGGCCATTTAAGTGAGGAATTTGAAGCAAGAGAAGATCATATGGTGATGTATAAATCTTTGTTGCAGAAGCTCACTACAAGCTTCGAAAAATTTCACATTTCCAAGATTCCCAGAGCGGAGAATCAGCAGGCCGATCTCCTATCCAAAATTGCCTCAGCAAACACTACTGTTGTACAGCCAGTGAATATTCAATACCTAGCAACAAGAACAATTGATTGTCGGCCACCGGAAGAACTCATGGATATCGATCAGGAGCCATGTTGGATCGATCCGATATTGAGTTATCTGAAGGATGGAACTCTCCCGCAGGACCCAAAGGAAGCACGGAGGGTCACTATAAAAGCTTCCCGATATAGTGTAGTGGATGGGAAGCTCTATAAGAAATCTTTTACTCTCCCTTTATTAAAGTGCCTGCGACCATCGGAAGGGGAATATGTTCTTCAGGAGATCCATGAAGGGATCGCAGGAGATCATTTGGGGGGAAGAGCATTGAGTCACAAGGTCCTTAGACAAGGATATTATTGGCCGACTTTGAATAAGGATGCAATTAATTTCGTGAAGAAATGTGATGCTTGTCAACGCTATGCTAACATTCAGCCGCGTCCCCCGGTACCACTCACCGCAAGTGTGAGTACGAGACCATTTGCTTTATGGGGAGTTGATATAGTCGGGTCATTTCTTGTTGTTACCCGACAGATGAAGTTCCTGATTGTGGCGATTGACTACTTTACTAAGTGGGTGGAGGCAGAACCACTAGCGTCGATTACAGCAAAGGCTTGCCAGGGCTTTTTATGGAAATCTGTTATTTGCCGCTTCGGCTTGCCTGTGGCCTTCATCACTGACAATGGCCTCCAGTTCGATAACCCAGCATTCAAGAAGTTTTGCACCGATCTTGGTATTGAATCGAGGCTAACTTCTGTTACTCATCCACAAGCGAATGGACAAGTGGAAGTAACCAACAGAACTCTCTTACATAGTTTAAAGACAAGGGTCCTCAGAAACGGGTCGATTTGGGTAGAGGAAGTTCCGAATACCCTATGGGCATATCGAACAACCGCCAACCCCAATTAGTGAGACTCCTTTCAGCTTAGCGCTTTGAGTAGAGGTCAGGCTCCCACCAAATCACCTTACCCACACCAAGAACGCAATCCTTCGATCCAGTAAGAAATGAAGAGCAACTCAGGGCCGAGCTGGATCTATTAGAAGAAAAGAGAGATTGCGTCAATGTTCGAGCAATGGCGTATCGACAGAAAGTCCGGAGGTACTACAACGCCAAGGTCAAAGAAGTAACCTTCCAGGTCGGAGATTTAGTATTGAGAGAGAACATCTTTCAAGGCAACAAAAGTCGAACTGGGAAGCTCAATACCAATTGGGAGGGCCCATATATTGTACAGGAAATTGTAAGGCCCGGTACATATTGGCTTTCTAAGATGGATGGGCGTAAACTCAAACGTCCATACCATTCAGAACATCTACGGAGGTACTATCAATAAAAGTAGTTATTTCCATACAAATTTGTGTTTTTTGCTTCTACTTTATTCCTTGAAAAAATCTGCTCACTAACAAAAAGGCGTAACCAACTCTAGAAGTCATAACGGCTACAATGCCATATCGAAGCTCAGCGGACCATATCGGTCCCGATATTCTCATCAACTTCAACAGCCATACCGCCCCAATAGATCATATCGATCCCAGCGGATCATATCGATCTCGGCACCATACCGGTCTCGCCATATCATATCGATCAAGATGCACTCATACCGTCTCGTCATATCATATCAATCAAGACAGACCATACCGGTCTCGTCATATCATATCGATCAAGACAGACCATACCGGTCTCGTCATACCGTATCGATCCCAACGAATCATATCAGCTCCAACACCCATACCGGGCTCAACAAGCCATGTTGGTTTCGACGGATCATATCGGCTCCAACAGATCGAACGGACTCAAGCAGATCACGCTAATTTACCATATCAACGGAACGCACCAAACTTGGAGGATCAACAAGCCAAAGCAGCTCCGAAAAGGAGACAACTGCACCAATCATTCATCGACAAAATTATGTCGGGATGGACAATTCCTCCAATCAAACAATCGCGGGAGTCATCATACAAGCGTGACACATTTACAAACTGCATCAGTTTTCATACAAGTAAGATCAAACTTCTTATTTCTACATGACTTCGGCAACTTATTACTTTTAAGAAGAAATTTTGTTCCGCGACAACAAGAATGAGAAACTTCAAGAAATGAAATAATCAGAAAGAGGTAAATTGATGAAAGAAGAAGTTCATTAATTGAAAACAAAGGAGTACAATGGTAATACAAGAATCAAGAAGAATCCGAAGAAACGGACGTATCTGAATCAGAAGTGCCGTCAAGGACTTGAGAGGGCGCAGCCGCAAGTGTCGATACCGTATGACACTGATTGTTCCCAAGGATATGAACCTCGAAGCGCAGATCCTCTCGAAGAACGAAAACCAGCAGCTCTCCCTCCACTAGCTGGTGATCCCTCACGAAATCAGCCCACCCGCCGGTGAATCTGGAGCATTCCAAGTTCATGCAACATAGATAACGTAACTGTCCATTAGTTTCCACTGGGTCCGCGCAGTCTAACAGGCCCCGCTTCGAAGAACGCCCTCATATGACCATGGAAGGCCCTGGGAATCCAAAGATAGAGGGAGTTATCGTTGAGGAAGAACCTAAAGAAAGAAGGGCAACTGTTATTACCTATGGCGAAGAAGAAAGATACTCTAAACAGGCTGCAACCTTTCCTATTTATATTGAAGGTTTCATGAAGGCAGTAAATGCAGGCTCAAAATACCAAAGGGAGCTGAACGCTTCTCTTCAAGTCCCAGAACATCAAAAGACGTCAAACGCGTTGTTTCAAGTCATGGAGAGCGACTCTTGGTTTTTTCAATGGAATGCCTCGAAACGCTTCAGAATTAAAGGCTCTATCTAACCGAGTTAATGCTCTATTTTCCAAAGGGAGGACTCAAAAACAAGACCGATCCGATATGATCAATCGAGATCCAATATGAATATCCAGAAATAGATCGGCATCGGAAGAATTGATACTCGACAAATAGAAAAAATTTATTAAGTGGCAATCTCATTCATTCTCAAAAAGAGAGAGGAAACAAAGAGACAATCGAAGTATTCTCAATTCATGCAGTTTGAGTCAAATTTCTACATCAAGATGAAAAACTACAAAGAGTTACAAATTTCTTTATCAGATGAAGTCCCAGCTATTGTATCTTGCAGCGTATTCTCGATGGGCTTGAGCACGAAGTTTTGCTTCAAGAGCTTCACCAGATTTATTCGCTTTGTCGCGCAGAATTTTTTCTTGAACAACCTTTAACTCTTGAATTTCACTCCGAAGTTGTCTCATTTCGGGTGGATCTAACAGGAAGAAGAAAAAGAACGAAGTGATTAAAAAGAAGCAGAAGAAAACTAAAGGAATTTAGCTAACCTTCCTTCCTACGCACAGTAAAGGATCTATTTTCCAGGTCAGCTTTAGAGGGTGCCATCTTATTAGCCTCGGAGGAGACAACCTTGGTACTTTTAGTTGACGCCCCTTCATCTGGAATACTGGAAATAGCTTTGGCTGGATAACAAGAGCGAATAAACGACTGCATTATAAGAGACATTAGGAGAAAGTAAAATAAAGACTTACATGTTTTCGTGGCGGTATCATCTTCGATCTCAATGATAGCAGGAGAAGTTTTAACTGAGCCTTCATGATCTTTCCCTTGAAGAATTGGCTTTTGATCATGATCTGTCTCTTCACCACCTCCCATATCCTTAGGAGGAAGTTCTGATTCAGCAAGAATAGCTTTATATATCGGATCGGGATCCGATATAACTTTCCCGCATTCCGGAATTTCCTTCAAATCCGATGCAGGCAGAGGAGGAACTATTACATCGGAAACCTCTTTTTCCGATACAGATGTAGCATAATTTCCGTCTAGACATGGAGCATCGGACCTTGATTCTTCAGCAGCAGGGACCTCGCCCCTGACTTCTTCGACAGCAAGATCTTTGTCTCTCTCTTCTCCTGCCAGACACTTGGCAAAATAAAGTTCTATTACTTCGTCATAAGGAGTTTGATGGAAGTTGATTGAAGGGTCTACGGAGTGGATGCAAACTTAGAATTGAATAAAATTCGATGTCGCTCTTCAATTTCACCGTCGAGAAGTTCTCTTTTTCTCACGGCAGTTTGCTTTCCAGCCCATACTCTTCCTCCAAATTTTCATTCAAATTTTATGTTGCGTAGAGGACATTTCCTCCTTAATAACCTCATTTGATTTTTTGAGCCTAAAGAACTTCATTTTGAGCATTGGAGAGGAGGTTTTCTTTAGCCCTTAGCCGCTCGCATAAAGATCTCTCTCTCTCCCTTTGTCTTCTACGCTTCTTCAAAGATCTTTGAGCTTTGACTTCAATATTTTCTTCAACTCATTTTCAGTAGATGCTTCACGATTGAGTTCAGAAATTGTTTCGAAGAGCTTCCTGTTTTCATCAATAATGGATTCTTTCTCTTTCCTGCACTTATCTAGATCCGATCTCAGAGCATCGGCAGCTTGTTCAGAAAGAGAAAGAGAAGCTTACAAACTCTCATGGTTAACTTTCAATGAGTCATGAGCTTTCTGTGACTTTTCCAGTTTGACAGAAACAAGCTTCTTCTCCTCATCCAATTTGATGATTTCAGTGCCTTTGAGAAGAAGATTCTCCGAGAGCTTTTTATTCTCTTCTTCTAACTGGGAGATGCGGGCCTTCATCGCAGAATTGTTTTGGTTGCAAAATGCAACAACCCGATTGCCCCATAAAACAGTCTGTAGAAAAAATTATTTTAGAAAGGAGAGACATGGAATTATGCTCTCGATTGAGGGAAAGACTCAAAAAACATACCGAGGCCATTGACCATTGAAAATGGGCACAGGATTCCTCTAAACTGAATTGGTTCAAGTGATTTTTGACATCCCCTTGCCGCCAACTACTTAGAGAGTCTCTGACCGCATTAACATTAACGGGCAGAACATTATCCTTCCGATGAGTAAGTACCTTGAATCCAGGACCTTGGACACTTGAGTTACCAACAGTCGGATCCACCATCCGAGTTGTTCCTAAAATCAAGATAGGAGAAATAAGACAGTCGATATGCGGTAGAGCAAGATGGAATTGAAAAGTACCATAAGAACGATGAGAGACATTAGGCTCATACCTTTCTTTCGCCGAACACTTGGTTCTGATTCAGATGTATTCCCTTCGGATCGGGTAGGCTCATCCGGTCTGGAAACAGTCGGCAGATCGGGAATTTGCATATCGAAACCTGACCCGATGGGGAGTGTGTGAGCAAACACAATGGGCGCATCGGGAATAGAGACATCGGGGTTTGATATAGCTGGAACCGAAGAAGAAGTAGTAGTTTCTTCTTGAGCTGAACCAGCCACATCCTCAGCAATGCCTTCTGAAGAAGCATGAGCGGATGGAACGGGGACAGAAGCAACTTTATCTGCAGCCTTTGTTAACTTCCTCTTTTTAACAACCGGAACTTCAACCGAATTGGAGGAAGGTCGGCAATAATGGAGTACATTATCAGCTTCATAGTTGATAGGAACATCGTGTTCTCTTCTATGCTTCGGCCAAGCCGATGAGAAGGAATATTATCGGACGGAACCCTCTCAATTTCCTTGTTACCAGAACTGGGAACTTCTTTACTTAAGATTTCTTTTCCTCTTTTCTTGGATTTGTCAGCCTGGGAGATGGCCCGCATTCTTTCAACTAAAGTTTTTGGTGGCATTTCTCTCTCTGACAAAAAGGCAAATACATTCAGATCAGACAACAGTAAAGAATCATTCAAAAAATATGGATCAAAAATTCGAAGTGATCCTATCCAAAGCTAAATACAATCCACACTCTTGAAGCCTTTTATCTGATAGAAAGGATTTATCTAATGCAGTGCGTTTGAACCTCTTGAATCTTTGGAACCAATCAGTTTCGGCTGGCTTTTCCTTAGCCTTGGGGCCCGATGGGGGAAAAGGAGTTCCCCATTCAGTGCTAAAACCCCAATTCTCGCTATTAGAAATGAAGAAATATTTGCTTTTCCAGTCCTTGATCGAATCGAGAACGGAACCAAGAAAAGCAGCACCGGGTTTGGCACCAAAGTAGTACCAATCGGACTGTCTATCTTGGTTAAGATTGAAAAGAAGACTAAACAGGTGAGCGGATGGTTCGACCTCACAAAGCATCGAAACAACAACAAAACCACAAAAGATTCTCCAAGAGTTCAGTTGGGAAGGATTCAAGCTAAAGTGACGAAAAATATCTACAAAGATTTGTGGAAAGGGTAGCCTAAATCCCGCTATAAGGGCATCTTGATATACAACAAGATCTCCTACTTCGGACGGGGAACAGGCATGCTCAGTAGCAAATGGGACCCGATAAGATATACTGGGAGATGAAAGATGATATTTCTCGACTAAATCATCTACCTTATCTTCAGAAAGGATACTAACAATAGAGTAAGAGCAGCGTTTTGGGTCTCTAGCAAGCTTCGGCATCATGGAAGAAACTGGCGAAACAAACCCTAAAACAGGAAAAAATCCAAACCCTAAAACGATGGAGATCTAAACCCTGAAGATGGGAAAAAGCTTCGTACCTGAATGGATAAATCCCTTCTGAGGACAAGGAGATTAATGGCTTCGTGAAGAAGAACAAAGCGAATGGAAGAGCAAGACGAAAAGAATTCTGCACAGAAGCCGCCGCTTTTAAACGATTTTGAAATTCGATGACAGGCTCTCCAACAGTATTTGAAAATTAAATCGACGGTCAAGATCAATGTGAACAGTTATGCAAAACCCTTCATCCTACGGCCAGGAACAAATAGAAATCCAAAACGTTTCAGATTCTTGACACGTGGAAGACGAGAAAGCGGTATCATCATGAGCTTTATCTCACTACAATCCCCAAAGGCCGTATCTTTTCAATAAGAGATGGGGCATAATCAATGCCGAACAGAGAACATTAAATGAAAAGGAATGTTTCGACAAATAAGTCACCGAGGTACAGTACGAGTAGAAGAAAATACATTGAGTGGAGACATTGGAGCACATACAGATAAAGCCGGCACAGTCTGATTACAGTAATGCTTAGCTTCATTTCATTCGCAAGCATACTTGATGGGGGACTATTGATAGGGATGAAAGTAATAAGACATGTGGTAGTCATCCAAATAAACCACGTGTAGTCATCTAGACAAACCACGTGTCAGAATAGCCATTCAGGATATCATGTTGGTATTACAGTCTACCATTCCGATATAAACGCCTCACTGGATCGGATCGACACATCACGAAGCACCACTCCGATCCGATATGAAGAACAGATATGACGAAACAATTACGAGCCATATTGGTATCGGAAAGAAGCTCATCAATCCAAATAGACATACCGTAATCCATAATTACCCATATCGCCTTCAAATTTCTAGAAGAGGGATAGCGGTAGATGTACCGCATTCCGTAAAGTTCTAGAATAGTTACATGGAGACAGCTCGTGATGCTTAATGGCACTTATTTGGATTGGCGGTACCGCAAACACGTGACTAAATTGAGAAGGGTGCTCAGCACGCGACCCATGCCTATAAAAGGCAAGGATCAAAGCTCAATTTGGATATTCTGAGATCCAAGTAGCGAAGCTCTGCCAAATTGGAAACAGAATCCGTTCTTTCCATTTCACGCCTTCTATTTGGAAAATGGCTGTAAGATCTCTTGTATATTCAATGATTGATAGTGAGATCTCTTTTTCTCCCGTGGTTTTTTCCCCGTTTCTCAGGGGTTTTTCCACGTAAATTTGGCTCTTCTCTCTCTTGCTTGGATTCTCTTTCGATTTCTCACTAGGATAGTCACTCTATAAATATAAATTCAATTGTTAGGCTGAAATTGGGCCCTAAATCCAATTTTAGTACTAACAATATATATATATGTGTATGTGTATTAGTTGCAATGAGAGATTCTGAGCAGTTGGATTATTCTATCAAACGGTTAAGAATTTAAATTTTAAAAATATATTAGTTGCAATGAAAGATTTGAACCGTTGGATCGGTTCAGAAATTAAACTTTAAAAATATATAGTTGCAATCAGAGATTCGTTGGTTCATTTGATCCAACGGTTAAGAAATTAAACTTTAATAGGCTGTGTTTGATTGCCGCTATTTTCCATGGAAAACATTTCCATGAGTGATTTTCCAGCCTTTTGAGCTGTTTGATTGCCAATATTTTCCGTGGAAAACTTTTCCATCAAACTTCCCCCCATTGGAAAAGTTTTCCAGGGAAAACAGAGAGGTTTTTTTGAAAAAAAAAAAACCAAATAAAAACTGACGGGTTCCTCTCTCTCTCACGCACTCGACACCCACCCATCGAACCCTAGAATCCATACAAACCTCCGCCAACCTCCATGGAAAATGATAGATTTTCCATGGAAAATAAGAGCAATCAAACGGCAAAATATGAATTTTCCATGGAAAATGTAGCTGGAAAATACTGCCAATCAAACAACCACTTTCTTATTTTCAACAGAAAACTTTTCCATGGCAAACTTTTACATGAAAAAGTTTTCTTTTCCACCCAATTTTCCATCTTACAATCAAACACGGCGTTAAATTTAGATGTAGAAAATTTATGATATTTGTCAAGATAATGTTACAAATCTTATCATTTTTTAACTAATTTAAATATAAAAATAATTAAATTCATTTATATTAAAATAAAAATTTGAAAATATATATTAGAGATGCATCACAAAACCACTTGATATTAAATTTTGTATCTCAAAATTATTTTATACATTAATAAATCCTATATAATTTTACATTTTAAATTTTAATTATTTAAATTAATAATTAATATTTAATAATATTTAATTTTTAAACATATTAAATATGTTGGTATAGGAAAACTTCAAAATATATTATGCAATCTCAAAGTTTAATTATTTAAATGTATTACTAGACAAACTTATATTTAAAATATCCAATCCTTGAAACATTCAAAAATATTAATAATTTAAAACCTTAAGGTTTTATTTGCATAAATATTAGTTTTTGGACTTTCAATTTTTTAATTGTAATTTAGAGGATATAATAATAATATCTAAGCTTATGTAATTATCAAATGTGTAAATGTGTATATATATGATATATATTATTATAAAATTATATAATTAATCTAAATATGTATTTTCAAGGATATATATTTTTATTTAAAAAAAAAACTTTTAACGTAGGTCTGCAACATAAACAACCACATTAATAACACAAGATAAAAATATATCAACATTCGTAACACAACATTGTATATACATATATATAAACATTATTGACAATTATAAAGAGTAGTGATCCAAAATTGTACCTAAGAAGAAATTTAAAACCAAAAAAACAAAGGTGCTTCCAGTGCTACAAGGAAAACAAGAATGTTGGTGTCAGACTGCCAGTAAACCTGCCAAAAGCCACCTATGCACATTTTTATTTAATAAACATGAACAAACCACTTTTTATTTGATAAAGACCGACTTATATCATAATTAGCTCTGTGTCAACCCTATAAAACATTATATATGTGCACATATAGATCAAAATCAAATTTAGTGGTTTGTTCATGTTTATTAAACTACTTATATCATAATTACTTATATCATAATTAGGTCTAATTATGATCTATATTTGTGCACTTTTGGGAGAAGAGTTGCTGGATATTTCAGAAGAGTCAGATATAATCAGCTCTGTGTTAACTCTATAAAACCCAGGGAGTCTTCTGGAAATAAGAGAATTTCTGAAGACTGGTTTATATTTCTCAACCCAAACCACAAATACTGTCATCTGATCATCCATCACAGAAAAATAGAGAAGCATATAGAAGGCACAAAAAAAATGGAATATAGGGTGACATTTGAGCAAAGTACACTTTAAAATTTCCTCCAGATTAAAAAATTACAAATATACAGCTGCTATATGCTCATATGACAGACAATCTTTGCACCTTATTTCCCCCAATCTATATGCATATAATACTGACTGTGAAAGATCAACATGGTGTAAGATGTGTACTGCATACTAAATAAACATCAACTGCATTAATTTCCATCAGTAAAAGAAACCATCATTTACACTAGATCCTTTCACCTAAGATTCCTTGGATGTAATAAGTGTACTCTCTTCAGCTCCCTCTCTTGTTCAATGATAGATACTAAGAGCTGCAGAACACCCATCGTTTCTTCCTCATTTGGCAGATCCATTTGGAAAAGGGGAGCAGACAAAGGAGGGCTCCATGGGTGAATCTTTGCACCACCTTTGGTCTGTTGGGATAGCAGATTGCTCCCCATTTCCTCTTCCATGTCTATATGTACAACAGTCTCCAGGCTCATCACAGTTTCGATCACCCAGCCTGGGTCAGTAGCAACACCGACAAACTTTGAAGAATGAAAACATACTCACTGGGAAGACCATACAACCAATAATAGTCTATTAATGATGATAATGAATTTCCCTTCCTGTTTGAGTTCCTTGCACATGATCAATCCCTCATCCTTGAGCCTAGATTCATCTGCTTGTAATAGCACAGATTAAAAAATCACACCGGCGGCAAATACTTGGGTGCCAAGAATTTTTGTGAACAACAACAACATCCACAAACCACAAGAAAAAGCTATAAACAACAACATATATATTCCATGTTCCAATACCATTATCATGAGATAGGTTTAGTTGATATGGATATTGTCAATATATATATATATATATATATATATATATATATATATATATTAAAAAACAAACCTTAGAAAAGAGTGATTTAAGAAAAAAAGGAAGCATGATAATAAATCTGTTCAGAGTGGTTCTGCTACTTCTTCTTCATACAGTAGGCAACTGACATGGTGGCACACCAGATTGCTAAAGAGGAAAGAGTGATGCATCTAACGGCAGCGCCTTTAAAAGCATCTTGTTGAGCTATTAGTGCATGAATTTTCGCACGACGTTCAGCACCCATCTTCTCAATATCATCACTGTAACAGATAAATGTTCAATAAGCACATGAAAAGAGATCCAAATAATTAACAGTATCAGAAATTCTTTCTAAAGAAATGCATAACAAACCAAAGTTCACGAGACATTTTATCCATATGATCGTAAAGTTCCTTCTCAGCCTTCATAAAACGTTGCATTTTTTGCGAGATGGAGCGGCTATGGTTGAAGTGCGAGGGACGGAGTTGCGAGAACACAGCCTTGATTGTTGTCATTGACTTGGCCATTAAAAATCTAACATGAACTTGTCAGCTTATATGTCATATGAAACTTGGTTCATGCCCCAATGATGCAAATAATAAATTTTTCAATTGTTAAATACAAGTCCATTGTATTATGGAATTATAATATTAATGATGCATGAGGAGTAATAAAAACTGAGAGAGTTTGATTATGATGTCCAGTAGAAAGTGTATCACAACCTGCACAAGGAGACTAGAATGAAGATGGTTTCCTTTCAGGTATAGGTAACATCTATGATCATTTGTTATGGTTAAAACACAAATTAAACTATAGGGCTTCTAATAAAGTTAAATCTTCCTTACAAAAGACAATAAAGATGCAATATATAAGAAAAAAAATGCTAAACATGCTTAATGGGTGTAAGTATCAAAATCCCCTGATGATAAGCATTACATGGTGGGTGTTTGGGATAGAAATAAGATGGCAAAGTTTGATAAACCTGATAAAAGCTTTGAGAGACTGATTTGCAGCTTCCTTTCTCTATAAATTCAGCCAAATATTGAAACCGTAAGAAAGGGAATCAGTAAAGCAAGAGAAAGAAAATCAGAACATAACTAACAATAGCTTAGAATCAATACCTGAATTTATTAAAAAAAAAAGAAGAAAAGATAAATTAAGAATCAACGGAGAGTCAACGAAGAGTCAATGGAGTTAGGGTTATTTCGTGCATAGATTAGGGTTAGGGCTTTATGGATTCCAAATGTACAACAAGAGATTCTGAACCGTTGGATCATTTGATCCAACAGTTAAGAATTTAATTGTGATGAGAGATTCTGAGCCATTGGATCATTCTATCCAACCGGTTAAAAATTTAAACTTTATAAAATATATCAGTTGAAAACGAGAGATTTTGAACCGTTGGATTGAATAGGGATCATTCGATCCAACGGTTCAGAATATGAACTTTAATATCTTAGTCTTTTTCATGTTGTTGGAATCTCCAATCATCCGTTGATTATTTTCTATCATCTTGTTAATATATTAGTTGCAATGAGAGATTTTGAGCCATCGGATCATTTGATCCAACGGTTAAGAATTTAAACTTTAAAAATATATTAGTTGAATTTAGATGTAGAAAATTTATGATATTTGTCAAGATTAATGTTACAAATCTTATCATTTTTTAAATAATTTAAACTAAAAAAAATTGTTAAATATAAAAATAATTAAATTCATTTATATAAAAAGAAAAATTTGAAAATATATATTAAACATGCATCACAAAATCACTTGATATTACATTTTGTATCTCAAAATTATTTTATACATCAATAAATCCTATATAATTTTACATTTTAAAGTTTAATTATTTAAATTAATAATTAAGGTTTAATAATATTTGAATTTTTTAAACATATTGAATATGTTGGTATAGGAAAACTTCAAAATTTATTATGCAATCTCAAAGTTTAATTATTTAAATGTATAACTAGAAAAACTTATATTCAAACTATCCAATCCTCGAAACATCCAAAAATATTGTTAATTTAAAATCTTAAGGTTTTATTTGCATAAATATTAGTTTTGGACTTTCATTTTTTCCATTGCAATTTAATTTAAAGTATATAATATCTAAACTTATGTAATTATCAAACGTGTAAATGTGTATATATATATGATATATATTATTATAAAATTATATAAATTAATTTTAATATGTATTTTCAAGGATGTATTTAAAAAAAAAACTTTTAACGTGGATCTGTAACATAAGCAACCACATTAATAACATGAGATAAAAAATATCAACATTCGTTACACAACATTGTGTTTGTATATATATATATATATATATATATATATATATATATATATAGACATTATTACAATTACAAAGAGTAGTGATCCAAAATTTGTACCTAAAAAGAAATATATATAAAAAAATGTGCTTCCAGTGCTACAAAGGAAAACAAGAATGGAAATGAATAAATAAGCTTCACAAGCTAGCAATAGCATCCTTTTTTTTTATTTTTATAATCTTTTTCTGAGAAATTGGAACTAGTTGATTAGTTGCTGCCTGGCTGCTTTGATATCAGGATTACAGTACCTGAAGAAGTGAAGAAAAGCTGTACAATGATAAATAATGTGTGGACCAGGATGGTCTTCTGCATGTTTTACAGTCATATGACAGACAATCTTTGCACCAATCTATATGCATACTGACTGTGAAAGATCAGCATGGAGTAAGATGTGCAGAACTTGCATTTCCATCAGTAAAACAGACCATTCATTTACACTAGTATATACTTTCACCTAAGATACCTTCCATGTAAGACGTTTACGCCTCTCTTCTGCTCCCTCCCTTGTTCAATGGTAGGAGAACACCCATTGCTTCTTCCTCATTTGGCAGATCCACATATTTGAAAAAGTGCATGCAGCAGAAAAAGAAGGGCTCCATGGGCGATTCTTTGTGCAACCTTTGGTCTGTTGGGATAGCAGATTGCTGCCCACGATATTCACTGTTTCCTCTTCCCTGTCTATATGGACAACACTCTCCAGGCTCATCTCAGTTTCGATCACCCAGACTGGGTCAGTAGCAACGCCGACAAACTTTGAAGAATGAAAACTAACTGGGAAGACCATACAACTAATAATAGTCTATCAGTGATGATAATTGAATTTCCCTTCCTGTTTGAGTTCCTTGCACATGATCAATCCCTCATCCTTGAGCCTGGATTCATCTGCTTGTAATAGCACAGATACTCCAATAGCTTCCTCCCAGGAATATGGCAATAAAGGAAGTTCCCTTGATAGAGGCCTTGGAAACAGGACTCGAAGGCGGTTAGCTTGGTGGGGACTGCTTCGGCTTCTGATGCTCTGTGCAGCTTTTCCCATGGCTTCAAGAATGCTAGCCATTCATTGGCCGTGCCACCAGTCAGGCAGTGCCCATTGCAATTCCTGAAGGGAAGAAATACATTGTCTGAAATATAAAAACATATAGGAACTAACAACAATGATGATGGTTGTTTCCAGTAACTACCTGAAAGAACTCCAGGAAGACCATGATTTTCAGGGCCTCTGATTGGAGATTGAAGTAATCCTGTGAGGCCCTGTACGAGGTGAAAGTAAGAATAAGTCATGCCCACAATCCATCATGTATTCCAAAAAGGTAAATGAGCTCTCATCAGGAAGCTTCTAATCATTCCCAATTACAAGCCTCTTGTTGCCAAAGAGATCAGTTTCAACTCTTTAAAGACAAACAAGGCCATCAAAATGCATCAAATAAATTTAAGTGGACAAAAGTAATCATTTGAGGTTCACAAGATAAGAGAATTGCTTAGGGCCTCTTTGGTTAGGCGTTTCCGCGTTTTCATCCTTTTCCATTGTCCACAAAAACGCAGAAAACGCGAAACAACGAAAATGCGTTTGGTGTGCTCGTTTTCGCGAAAATGCGGAAAATAAATAGGGTGTGAAAACGGAAAACACGAAAACGGAAGAAAAAAAACTTGTTTTCCAAGGATGGAAAAGGCAGTTGTATGGTGCAAGGACTAATATTTATCAACTAGGGCAGTGGAATTCAGTTCATTCAAACTCGTTTTCCAAGGATGGACAAGAGGCCTGTCAGGAAAAAAAAAAATTATTCCATTTGTTAAATGGTGCAAGGACAAGAGGCCTCTGGTGACAATTACCTTATTTTATGGCCTAAATGACTCACTTTACAGTTTGCAAACCAAATTGACCAAAAACTCTGATTCAAGGACTAATATTTATCAACTAGAGGTGAGGTCAAGCTGTGTTTGAATGAACTGAATTCAAACTATACGGATCATGGCCAACTCGAGCACAAGCCAGGATTGGCCCATCTAAGCTCAAGTCATTTACAACCCTAGGTGATATGATATACCTACTGTTCCACCTACCTGGAACTCGTGGCATGGCAAGGGCCAAGTGTTGTGTAATGTGGTAGAATAATGACATCATAAAAAACAATGAACCAAAAAATCAAACAAATGAATATTTCTCAACCAATATAATACTGCACAGAAAATATGGACTTTTACCTCCAAGAATTCATTTACTAGACCTTTGTTGCCAGAATCTAGACCCTTCTGCTGCCCATCCATGTTCATGAAATGCAAGGGCAACAATTCCCTGCATAAAGTATAACATAGAGTGGATATCTCCCCAACTCTTCGAGGATTCACTCAGCGAACAAATGCCAGTTACACCTTATGAGCAGCTTTACTGAACTGAGTAGTTGCACTACTTATAGCGTAGACTGTATTACTAAGAGGCCTTTTGAACCTTGGGCTATGCCAGTAAAGAGTCCACTAGGGCTCTGAAATTAAAAAAACCAGTTACAAATTCAGATGAGCAATTGATGAGAATATGAAGATGATATCAGTATCATATACCTGCACTATTCCTTGTGTAGAAACTGAGAGCAAATCCTTGATGCCAATCCCAACATTTCTTGCAAAATCCATTGGGTTTCCAATAACACCAGCAGAACCAAATACCTAAAAGCATGAAAGCAAAACACAAGCAGAAGGACCAAGTTTCTTTCCCAGTTGACAGATGAAGAGACAGTATCAACTATCATGTGAAATATATATTCCGAACTGCAAACAAGAGAAATGAGTACCTTTCCACATATTTAAGCCGTGCAAGGTAACCAACTTCTTTTAATTCAAACAAATGGGGTGGTCCAATTGAAAGATGTTCAATGTCATATCATTATCCTATTCTTTTTTTTTTTTACAGAATGTGATAGATAAGATTCATACATAACCTTAAATTTATAAGCCATTTTTCTCAACCTAATCTGAACATGCAAGGCCGATCATACATTACTGTACACATTGGACAATCATTATTTAGTTCATAATATTTTAAATGAAGCATTGTGGAATCTGATTGTAATCGCATTTTGGGTGCAAAGTAATGTATTCATCTCGCAATCAAACGTCACCTTGTAAATTTCATGAAGCAGCTGTCTAGTGTAATGCCTGGTAAGAATTTCACCTCTTGATGCCCACTTTGACAATTCCAATCCAGCTTAACATCCCCAATTCTAATATCGCGAACTCAGCTAACACCAGTATATCTTTGTGTGGAAAGCCAGGGTTGTGTCCCGCAAATCATGAGCAAATCTAAGAAGACCAGATATTGATTTGAGAAAACCAATGACAGGATCGAGTATAAGAAGACCATAAGCAAATTTAGTAGAGCCGAAGATAACCTCGAGAAGATCTGTTGAATTCAACACGGTGTCATAATAATAACTGTGCCGCACAGCTCCATCACCCTCCCCACAGTGCTGATGAACCTCCTCCATCCTTTCCGCCGATTTGCGAATACCACTGCAACTCCAGTCAAAGGATGCAGCACATGGATTACCAGCGTGGGCCTTCCACTTGCAATCTGTTCATCAAACAAACATCTTCAGAGAAATTCACCAATAAAAATCAGTATTTTTTTACTTTTTATTTTAAATGCAGTGGCGAATTGAGAAAGAAAATGCTATGAAGGACATATGTATGTATAATCGTCTAGTAGTGTATCAGACTAGTGCTCTAGATGACAGTGCTATCATACGTAGTTGTGAATTAACATAGGGTAATTAGCACCCTCTTGTCGTCTTGTAACCTTTGTCTAACTTCCAAAGTTTCAACATCCAACAGACAGACTGCAGGTATTGCTATATGACAAAAAATCTTTTGTAATCGTCCACTACATTTTAGGGCGAGTTTGTATTAAAGAGACCTATTTTGTAGAAGAAACAACCTGGACAGAATATGGCAGTGTTATTTAAATAACACGTAGAAATCATGGAGAAATAAAAATTACCTTGCGTAGTCCCATAGCAGAAGCTCCTTTCATCAATATGCTCGACATCAAGACCGATGAACCAGGAACCCAAAGAAATATCTTCATTAGCATACTTGTGCAAGATATGCCTTCAAAACATTAGTAATAAGACTTAGATTGGTGTTTTGTTTATGAAGAAACACAATGCAAGAACATACCGATTGACTGATATGAATGTAGACAAGTCTTTTGATATGGCATACACATGTCCTGTAGCATGTATGAAGTATTTATTCCTCTACCCCAAACTTCTAGTATTCTGGTTCATGGTACTTCACTCCTCTGTATAAATACTTCATAGTGTTATCTATGCCTCCTCTTCACTGGCCTCCTCAGCAGTGTTCTTGCAACTCCGTCCCTCGTCCTTCTACAATTGTCGCTCCATCTCGCAACATATCAAGGCAAACGAGAAACGGCCGTATAACAACACAAATGAGAAATGACCATTTTTTGTTGATACTTTTGCTATGGTGAGTCGATTCTGCCCTCCATTTTTCTGTCATGATTAGCAATACTGGAATTGTCAATATTCATTCTTATTCCCTATGTTTTTAATCTAAATGAAACCAAAAGAATAAAATTTGAAATGTATCTTTATTCTCATTCTTTTTATGGGTCTCGTGAAGTTAATATAATTAACATAATTTGCTATTGCCGCTGATTCTTTGCTTTCTAGTTATTTTTGGTAAGGGGGATTGATGGATTTGGTGCAGTGGATGCATGTGAGGAGGTTGGAGAGTGGGGTGGTGCTGTCCAAGCAGGCCAAAGCTATTGTAGAGGTAGTTAGCGACAGTTTGCAGAGTTTCGCACAGTTCTTTGTCACCAAAGAGGAGATACAGACAGTATTGCGTATTTGTTGGCTTTAGTAATCGTTTGTCTTCTATTTAGTTAGGTTTGTGAGTTTTTTTTCTTTCTTTGGTTGAATAGTTTCTTGATGTATTTATTGTTTGTTGGGTGTTTTTGTTTTACAGAGTGTTATGAATCGAGAAGCCAATATTTCCAACTTCAAGTGTAAAGTACATACCTCGCAAATATGGTTTTGCTTTCCTATATATATATATACACTTATTGATTTGCTAAGTCTATTTCTTACTAGATAACATTTATATTAACTTCTTATTGATGCAGGAGTATCGTTTCTCTTTGTTGAAACATAATCATGAGAAACTTAATAATTATATTGATATACAATTTACAGAACTCAAGTTTGTTATATATTTTTGTAGAAAGAATTTCTGACACTGTATTTGTTGGATTTCTTTTCATGTGCTTCTTTAATATGTATATATTATAGGTGTGAGATTGATAAGAAGATTACTCAGCCTTTTTTGGAACTTCATGCACTAGAGACTCACATGGAAGATTGTACTTAGGTGAGTCTCTAGTACATGAAATTCTAAAAAAGACTGAGTAATCTTCTTACCAATCTCATACCTATAGTAGATACATGTTTAAGAAGCACATGAAAATAGATTCAAATAATATAGTGTTAGGAATTCTTTCTACAAAAATATATAACAAACATGAGTTCTGTAAACTATATATCAATATAATAATTAAGTTTCTTATGATTATATTTCGACAAGAGAAACAATGCTCCTACATCAACAAGAAGTGAATATAAATGTTATTTTGACAATAAATAGACTTAGCAAATCAATAAGAAGTGTATATATATAAAGGAAAGCAAAACCATACTTGCAAGGTATGTACTTTAATTTGAAGTTGGAAATATTGGCTTCTCGATTCATCACACTCTGTAAAACAAAAACACCTAACAAACAATAAATACATCAAGAAACTATTCAACCAAAAAAAAAAAAAAACCCACAACCCTAACTAAATAGAAGACAAACAATTACTACAAGCCAACAAATACGCACATTTCTCTCTTTGGAAACAAAAGCGTGGCGGAACTCTCATTAACTACCTCTATAATCGCTTCGACATGACCCACTCTCCAACCTCCTCACATGCACCCACTGCACCAAATCCATCAATCCCTCTTACAAAAAATAACTAGAAAGTAAAGAATCAACAGCAATAGCAAATTATGTTAATTATATTAACTTCACGATCGACCCATAAAAAAAAAATGAGAATAAAGATACATTCCAAATTCTATTCTTCTGGTTTCATTTAGATTAAAAACATAGGGAATAAGAAAGAATGAATATTGATGCCGTTAGCAACGCCAACAACCACGGTAGAATAACGAGGCGAGTGTAGAGGAGGCATAGATAACCCTCTTCGTTTGATCTTGAATAGAGATTTAGGGCCTGTTTGAATGTAAAATAAAATTTTCATAAGAATTTTTCTGCAGAATGTGAAAATGATTCTTACGGGAATTCCTGCAAAAAATAATTCCTACAAAATGAGTGTTTGGCTAGTTATAGTAAAAATTTCCTATGGAAATTATTTTAAGACTCGGGTGACTATCCTATTGTCTGTGAGGCTGTATGAGCCCTTAATATTTTATTTTCTATATTTGTGTGGAGTTGTGTAAACTCCCTATTATTATAATTCCATTGTATTGTCTTTGCATATGACCTGTACCATGAAATCTGAGGCCTTGCATCCAGGCGGAAACTCGTCCCTGTTTGGGTATAGTTGAGTGCATAGCGTGCGGGACACAGGTTGAGTGTGTGGCAATTGAAGGCTTGACTCTCTTTAAGAATAAGAGAATTAATATATATATATATATATATATATATATATATATATATACAATCCTATTCCTAATCTAACATAAGGATTAGGTTAAAATCCTAAATCAATTATCATATAATCATAATACTACTCTAACACACCCAACATTACCATCCCTATCTAAAATCAGATAATCCCACTACTTTAATTCCACCA
The DNA here is from genome assembly GCA_026586065.1 of Dioscorea zingiberensis. Lineage (NCBI taxonomy): Eukaryota > Viridiplantae > Streptophyta > Magnoliopsida > Dioscoreales > Dioscoreaceae > Dioscorea > Dioscorea zingiberensis. The sequence goes on from CM048824.1 coordinate 40,862,727, forward strand.
TTCTGACCACTCACACCTCCCACCTTCCTTTTGTATCTTTGGTTGCTCCTAATCCCATGGCCACCAACTTTGTACATCTATTATAACATTGGCTGGGATAGATGAAATAATACCCCCATCAATTCAATGTGGAGAATCTGTAGCAGTTAAAAAGTCATGTATAATAATATGCTTGATTGAAACGTAGAGCTAAAACAGATAAGATATTTGTTAGCTGGATTATTTTGCATCTATATACCATTCCACGTTGAGAAATTAGCAGCAGATAAACTTCAGAAAATTTTGGGAATATAAATACTGATGCAGATTTAGGTATGTACAGATCATATCAAAACCAGAATACTTATGTTTGCATATACCTTTAACGGGTCCTTCCAACAACATTCAACAATCACTATCCCAATCCTAGTGGGGCAAAATCCTGCAGTAAACTAACAAGCAATGCATCTCAAGGCCCATTGGCCAAACCAGATAACATGCATTTGGAGATAAAAGTTGTACATGGAAGCAATGCAAACCCAAACCACATATTCATGCTAATTGCGGATGAAACCTAAAATGCAAAGCCCAACCACATTTTCAATGGCATTCATGCAAATTAATGATGAAATCTAAAATCCACCAAGAAACATAAGAACATTGCTGAAGAATATGAAGTTATGATGAGTACTTTCCTCTTAGTTTGCACACTGTGAAGTAATCCTAGAGACTCAGAATTTGTTGCAACTGGATCTCATTTAAATATAAGATCTAATAAATAAAAAGGAATAATCACAGAATAATAATAAAAGCAAACCACTAATTCGAGAACATGTAAAAATGACTAAGCATTTTATAAGAACAAACCAATGTATTCAGATCAGCATTGATAGCATATTGAGGAGATCCATCACTCTTTCCAGCCTTGTTCACCTATATGGAGCAATACATTGATATTTGGAATAAGTACAAACTTATGCAGAAAATGAAGTAGAAGTTATTTCAAGATGAAATGTTTCATAATCATTTAAACCCAAAACTTTCATTTATTTTTGAAAGGGGCATAAAATTAACAAATGGCTGAAAAGAGAAGCAAATGTCTACCAGTAGAGACACAGTTACATCGAATGGGTCTACTAAATAGTCAAAACCCTCATAATCTAACTTTGCATCACAATAAAATTGAGTACTGCCTGCATCACCATTCAATGGCAGATTTTGGTCTCCTCCGTGTGACTTACAATAAAGAGCAAGATTTGAGATCTCGATTAACTTGTAGATTTGACTGCCTCTCAATTTCCCCACAGTTGACCCGGTCAATAAAAGTGAATAAAAATAAACAATATTGTATGCATTAACATGCTATTTGCATCATTTGAAGAGAAACATTGGTAATAAGTCTTTCCACCGTTTCTTAAAAACACCACATGAATTTAGAAAAAATGGAATTCAAACAAATATTTATATCACAATTGAGAATTCAACAAGTTGCAACATGTTCATTACTAGAAAACCATCAAATCATACACCTAATAAAGATGGGAATAAGGCAAAACCACCATGATTTTTGTTACAATTTAGGTAAAGAAGAAATACACAGTGTCATAATTAATGGGATAAGCACTTGTAATCTTAACTAAAATAAGTTAATAAGTTGGCTAGTATATGCTACAGTGAAATAAGTAATTGATCATATAAACAGTAAGATGAGTCAACTCTCCATGAATCAATCATAAAGGGGATCTAGGAAACTTTAAACTGTGACCCAGAATCAAATAATCAAGGACATAAAAACAAAGTTAGAAACTTACACAGTAGAAGCATGCTTTCGTGAATCAGTCATAACAGTGAGGCTGGAAAACCTTAAACCAAAAACAAACTGGTTCTGAAAAGCAAGAAAAAAATTGGAAAACTCAATGATGGAGAAATGATTAGGAATCAGATGATAAAAACTTACTTTAGCCCTTTCAAATTACTAAATAGATCATGAAATTATTCTAGAGAAAAATAAAACAATAAGGGCATGTTTGGTAAGACTAGAATTCCATAGGAATTCTCAAATACATATGGAATTTAATATTTTACGGGGAAAAATTGATTATGGTTGTTTGGCAAAGTTTTTTGCAATGCAAAATTCCTATGGAATAGTTGAATTCCATAAGAAAAAACTAAAGAGGTCCTTTGAAATCTAAAAGCTTATTCTCCACTCCTCTTTTATTCTAATCCCATTATTATTAGTAGTAGTAGCAGCAAATTGACACATATACTTCCACAAAAGTCCATGACTACATACATATTGACAATTTTTAGTAAATGACTATTTTAAAACCCAACCCCGCACAAGCACGTTCCATAAATTATGTATAAACAATTAAGGAATATGAGGGTAAATTGGTCATTTTAACAAAAATTTGTTGATAATTAACCATAAGGATTTAAATATTGGTTTTTTTGTAGGGATATATATAAATATGATCTTCATGGGGGGATGTATTCATTTATAGACTTTTATGGGATCTATATAATTTTTTTTTAATAATAACTGAAGAAAAAAGTTCTGAAGTTTCATTAATTCTGTGTATCTTGTTTACAATTAATTCTAGTTTATACATACAATTTTCTGTTATACTAAACAAGGAAAGTCTACAGCTAATTCCCCTAACTTTAGGAACAGATTATTAACCCTGATTTCCTCCACCAACTTTCCTGAAATATTTCCAGAAATATCTCCTAAGATTACTCGTCAAAGATTTCTGACACTCCCCCTCAAGTTGGCGAATATAGATCTTCTATTCCTAGCTTGCTTACATTCTCATGAAACATGTTACTCAGTCCCTTTGTCCTCACATCTACAAGTTGAAGTCCTATCGGGATATACGAAGTACAAATCAGTCCACTGTCTAGCTTCTTTTTAATAAAGTGCTTGTCAATCCTTATGTGTTTCATCCGGTCATGTTGCACTAGGTTGTGGGCTATACTTATAGGTGATTTATTATCACAGTATAGCTTCATTGGCTTGCTCCATTGAATCTTCAAGTCCTCTAGGATAATTTTGACCCACAATAATTCACATACTCCTGTTGCCATAGCTTTGAACTATACTTGACTGCTTGACCTTGCTACTATACTTTGTTTCTTGTTTCTCCAGGATATAAAATTTCCTCCAAGAAAGATACAATAGCCCGAAGTTGATCACTTGTTGACTGAAGACCCTGTAAAGCCTGCAAAGTCCGCATTTGTATAAACTGCCAGATCAATTGCAGATCCTTTTTTGAATAAAATTCCCTCCCTTGGATGTGCCTTTAAGTAATGAAGCACTCGGTAGGCTGCCTGTAGGTGAACTTCTCTAGGATCATGCATAAACTGACTAATAACACTGACTCAGTAAGCTATATCTGGCTTAGTATGTGCGAGATAGATGAGTTTCCCATAAGTCTTTAGTACATCTCTCTGTCCACTGCCTTGTCTCCAAAAGCCTCACTTAATCTGTGATTTTGTTCAATAGGAGTTCCAACCGGTTTGCTAGTCGTCATACTTGTTTCCTTGAGCAAATCTGTAGCATACTTTTGTTGAGAAATAAAAAGTCCCCACCTTGATCGAGCCACCTTAATTTCTAGGAAATACTTCAATCTTCCTAAATCTTTTCTTTCAAATTCCTTGGCTAGACACCGCTTCAAGACCTTCTTCTCTGCTTCATCATTTCCTGTCACTATAATGTCATCCACGTACACAATTAAAGCATTGTTGACTCCCAGGGCCGGATGCTTGATAAAAAGTGTATGAGCTCCTTGAGTTTGCTTATAGCCACTAGCTATCATCACCTTAGCGAACCGTCCAGACCAAGCACGTGGGGATTGTTTCAGCTCATATAATGCCATTTTAAATCAACAAACCTTGTTTATGTCAACCCCACTAAATCTCGGTGGAATGTTCATATAAATCTCATGTTCTAATTCTCCGTGAAGAAAAGCATTCTTCATATCGTACTGCTGCCACTCCCAATCAAAATTAACAGCCAAGGACAGTAAAATCCTCATTGTATTCATCTTTGCTATTGGAGCAAACGTTTCTTGATAATCTACTCCATATGTCTGCGTGTATCCTTTCATGACTAACCTCGCCTTGTAGCGTTCTAAGGACCCATGTGCCTTAAATTTTAGGGCATACACCTACTTATAGCCCATTATTTTCTTACCCTCTGATAAATCAACCAATTCCCAAGTCTCATTCTTCTCTGATGCATCCATTTTTGCTTCCATAGCAAGTCTTTATTTTTTCTCTGATAATGCTTCAGACAACGAGCTAGGAATAGAAACTGTGTTTAAGGTGGAAAGGAAATTTTGATGGTATGAGGAAAACTTCTTAAAAGACACAAAGTGAGACAATGGATATAGGGGTTTTTTGGTGCATTCTCGGGTCTTTTTTCTTACTGCAATAGGCAGGTGTAGGTCCTCGTCAAGGCTAAGAGGCTTGGGACAAGGTGGTTCAGGGCTAGAAGAAGGATAGTCTGTTAATAGTGTGGAATTTAGATTTGATTCACTTATTGTTACCTCATTTCCGGAGCTTGGTTTAGAGGATTATTCTTGCCTTGTAGTCACAACGGGATCTCCTTTTCTTGCAAACACTTGTCAAACCGGAACCAGTCAAAGATTTTACCATCTCTTTCCCTTTTTTCTTCCAACTCATCAGATTGTGGAATTAACTCTTGGGATTTAGATTTGGACGACTCTAGTGGTGGAATTGACTCTTGAGATTCAAATTTGGCGACTCAAATTTGGACGACTCTAGTAGTAGAAAATTTAACTCCATATCTTCAAATTATGCGTAGCGAAGATAAAGAGCGGTGAAATAGGGCTTATTTTCAACAAATGTAACATCGGCTAAGACAAAGAGTTGTCTAGTAGGTGGAGAATAACATTTGTAACCCTTTTGAGTAGATGAGTACCCCACAAAGACACACTTAAGAGCACGAGGATCTAACTTCCCACGGTTATGATTATGAACATGGACAAAGGAAGTACACCCAAAAACCCAAGGAGACACAGTGAAGAAAGATCGAATATCATAGTAGAATTTGGACAGATTTTATAGTAGACTTTGAAACCCCAAAACCCTCGAAAAAAATTCTATTTATGACATAAGCCGATGTAAGTACAACTTCTCCCCAATATGTTTTTGGCACATTTTGTTGAAACAATAAGGCTCTAGTGCACTCAAGAAGATGTCGATTTTTTCATTCTGTCGCTCCACTTTGTTGTGGAGTGGTGACACAGGATGATTCATGTATGATTTCTTCTGTTTAGAAAAATGGACTTAAGATTTGATTGAAATAATCACGAGCATTGCCCAAACGAAAATGCTTTATCTGGTGCCAAATTGATTTTGAAACATTGCATGAAAGATACGAAAAATATGACTCACATCGTACTTATTTTCGAGTAAATAGATCCAAGAGGCTTGTGCAATCATTAATAAATATGACAAACCACTTAGACCATGAGATGTTTGAAACAATTGATGGCCCCCAAATAGCACTATGGATTAAAAAGGAAGGAAAAGATCTTTTATTACTCATGGGAAATGGTACTCGAGTGTGTTTCGCAAACTCACAAATATCACAATGAAAAGATTGAACATCAAATCCCGTGAACAAAGAGGGAAACATTATTTTCAACACAGGAAAAGAGACATGACCTAGACGCCTATGATGTAACAAGATGACATCCTTATGAAAACAATGCAGGCAAGGAAGATTTACTGAATTTCGGATGACTTAATGTATCCAAGTAATAGAGTCCATTATATTCCTTAGCAAGTCTAATCCTCTGAATCATAGAATAAAACACTGCCATTATATCTTTGGTAAGCTTTTGTATGGAAACCAAATTTGTGGATAACTGGGGAACATGAAGAACATTTTTAAGAACCAATTTTGAGATAACCTGGACATCTGCTGCTGTGGTTGTAGAACCATCAACAACAAAAATCTTTCTATTGCTAGGACAGGGAGTATAGGTTTTGAATTTATTTGAAATACGGGTCATATGGTCCATCGCACCAGAGTCAAGTATCCAGGCATTCCTAAGATTATTACCTAAAGCATTTAACCTAAGAGAGATTAGAGCCTCACCCGAAAATGTCAATAAACACATACCCTGATTCATTGGTTAAGAATTGTTAGTTGTTGATTTTTCGACAGTCCCTAGCATACTTCTAAGCTTCTTAATTTCCTCCGTACTAAATCCTCTAAACACCTAAGTTAGGTCTTGAACCGACACATGAACCTGACTTTGCTGGCTACCTTTCTGTCTCCATTAACGACCTTTGTGGATGATTTCCCATGTAGTTTCCAGCATCATTCTTTAGTGTGTCGTGGTTTCTTGCAATATGTGCACAACAACTCTTCGTGATCCTTTTGCACGCTTGACCAATTGGTCTTGTTCGCAGCAACTTTGTCCAATACTAACACCTGAGGTTTAGAGCTTAGAAGAGCAGCATTTTCGGTTGAAGGGAACTCTAAGATAATGCCCTTGCGGCTCTCTTCTGCACAAACCACGGATATTGCCTCGGTTAGAGAGGAGAATTCAGGTCTACCCAGAATTTGAATTTATACAAGATCAAATTCAGAATTTAGGGCAGTCAAAAATCATAAACTTGGTTCCTTTCTATAAATTTTTTGATAATCACTGCACATTTGCTACAGTTCAAATCAATTGTCATTTAATAATCCAGTTACTGCTACTGGTTTTGCAGAAAATTGGCATACTTCGTCATCGTTCTCATCCTCTATTTCGCTCCAGTTGTCTTCGTCTTGATATCATATATAAGAGTTGTATCATTGACCTTGGAATACGGAATACGTCTAATGAAGGACATCCCAAATCGCCTTTGATGTAGGAAGAAACATACACGTGTCACTGATTTCAGGGGTCATGGAATTCCATAACCACGATATGATCATTGAATCCTCTTCTTCCCACACTTCAAATCCTGTAGTTCCGTTCTCCGGTGGTATTTTTCCCAAAAAAACAAAGGTGATATTTTTCCCAAAAGCCCTGGACAATCTCTAATACCATAAAGATAAAAGGTTCTGAAATTTCATTAATTTTGTGTATCTTGTTCACAATTCATTCTAGTTTATATATACAATTTTTTGTTACCCTAAACAAGGAAAGTCTATAGCTAATTCCCTTAACTTTAGGGACAGATTAATAACACTGATCTCTTCCACCAACTTTCCTGAAATATCTCCTAAGATTACTCATCCGAGATTTCCTACAATAACTATAATAAATTTTTACAGTTCCGTAGGAAAAAAATCCATAGGATTTGTTTTCATCTCCAATGGAAAAAATTACTACATAATATATTATTTTACATCCAAACAGGGTCTAATAGTCCATAGTTTGTAAAAGCAGTCCAGATGAAGGCAAATATCAGCTTCAATTCCTGACATCCAACGGTTTTCCTGGAAACTAGAGTTTCTGGATTTCCTATAATTCTATCTACACATGATACTGGAAAATTTTCACACATCAAAGATGCTACAGGTGCCAAGCCATATAGACACATTCATCTGCACAATCCTTGATTAGTTTAATGACAGTATCAAGCTAAATTGCATACTTGAAGGAAAGTATAAATTGACCAGCTGAACCAAATTTACCACAGAATATCTTCTAACCTAAACAAGTGATCATCAAACCTACATGTATAAATGTTAAAAGGAGAAATTTAACAAGTTAAACTGTGAGCATTATTAAAATGAATAAAAGGAATATTCCACCTAACAATTTAAAGAGACAGATTCCATGTTGACATTGAAACAGTATTATAAGAATGGAACACAATACCAGGTCAATATGTGAATCAACATATATCATATGAACATTTCGAATTGAAACTTGGATGTTGTCAAGAATCTGTAGATAGAGTAGTCTGTGTTAGCTTGTCGACAATAATAGAAAGTAGAGAATAGGAGAAAATGGATAAATATGAACATGCTTTCAGAAAGTCATAGTAAGCTAAGGGTTCTCACCTTTGCAGAAATGTAAGAAATAAATGATGGACCAGCTTGATCATCTGTGAAAATTTCCAAATAAAACCAAACCAAAAAGTATTAAGGTCTATAAAATATAAGAGACAGTTCACACAAAAAATAGGCTGAACAAATAGGAAAATTGTAGTTGTTAGTTGTTACTATACAAATTATCTATGTAGCAAACATTGCTGGCAAAGTACATATAATTCCTAGATCATGACTGATAACCACATGCAACATTAAGCATCTATTACATTGCCAGCAAAAGATAGAAATTAAATGCATTCAACCACATGGACATGTAAAACAAGAGAAAAAAAACATAAAATTAAGTGCAATAGTAGCACAAAATCAGTAATACACTCATTGAGTCATCATATCTTATTAAAGATTGAAGGAGCACTTCCACCAACCACAGATATTTGCTTGACAACAAAAAGTAACTTTAAAGTCAATAGCAGCCAAGGACAAACAAGCGCTGTTGAATGATTATGATTTAGAGAGAACCAACAATTCACAAATAAAAGCATATCGAGTGTCACAAATTCTGTGATGGCGCAATACTTCATGACGATAGAATGGGCATGCTTCATAAAATTTAGAATCACATAACAGCATATTTAAGAAAAGAAGAAAATAAAGAAAATAGCAGGGCATGTTAGATGTTACAAGAGAGACAAGGAATGTCTACAAGCTCACTATGTCAATCAATTTGAAATTATCAGACGCAAGATAAGAATTGAAAAGACAGGTTAGTAATCGCTTGAAACTATTTTCACCCAAGAAGTACAAATTTTAATTGTATTGATAATATTACTGTGACAAACATAACTGATGTCTAACTTCTAAGAGAAGAAGGATCACCAGATACACTTTTGGAGAACTTTGCAAGTTCCACTGCATTAAGTTTAGCCATTTTTCCAGCCAATTCGCTTTTCTGATAGATTCCGAACTCCACTGAAACAATGAATAGCACAGAATTAAAGACTATATTTCATCATTTAAAGACAATTCACCAGGATTTTCAAATGTATCTAATTGGAATTATGTTTATGAAGGCATGCCTCGTTGACAAGCACAAACAAAGACATCTTCCAATACAACAATGATAGGGTCCCGACTCCCAACCTAGCTTCTTCCAAGGAATTCAGATGCTCCACTTCCCAACCCGACCTATAAAACCAAACCAAATACTTTCAGTTCACAACGAAGCAAGACACACTGAGAGAGAAAATTAGGAACGATAAACTAAAATAGATAAAGAAAAATAAAAAAGCAACTTCACACACAAAAGAACTAGATGTGAAATGTATAACATGCAAAATGCCGATCCTCAAATAAGAGCAATCAAATAGACAAATTGAATTTCCAATTGGATTTTTGGAAGATTTTTAAAGACAAAAGCAAGAAAATAAATAGTAGAATATAAGGAATGAAAGAACAAAAAAAATAAACACGTATATCATTCAATTCATAGTCAAAGAATAAAATATATTGGTTTCTACTCCTTTCTATAGAAGTAAATCCTTCTTTTCTCTCAAGAGAACAAAGAATTTACCCCCTAATCATGATTATGAACTTTAGACAACCCTGTTTAACCTGCAATAGCTAAGTAGATGTAAGCCATAAAAAGTTTCAGAAGTAACAGATAGCTATCAATAAAAGATCAAACACCTAAAGAACATAAAGAGCTTATAAATCATCTCTTTGAAGTTGGTAGACTCAATCTAGCCTAAAATACTTAAATCAAAATATGACCATACCAGATTCCAAAAAATATGGGTAGTTGCTTAAAATGGAAAAGAGAGTAGCCAGCAAGTAATTATAAAACATTAAAATATACTTTGCAATATATGTTAGTTTAGAATATAAGCCATTATATCGAGGTTGCTGATGTTTTAGCTGGAATAAACTTCAGCAAATCAAATCTACAATTGCTTAGGACATTTTAAAATTGTCTGGATCATATTACAACTGACACAGATTGTGTGAAAACATGTCATGATGGAAAACAAACATTTTGCATCAATCCACTGAATAATTTTGAAAACAGAAAGCAAGTGAGATCATTTCAACTTAAAATGTATCAACTGACAAAAAGAGAGTTAGGGAATATACCATTCTTTAACGTGAAAGGCAATTGTAGATAGTCAAATGCTTCAAGAATTAACTCCACTTTCTCAAGTAAAATTTCTCCTGCAACACACACACACACACAAAAAAAAGATTATACATATGGCTAAAATAGAGTTTTCCGTCCAACTTTCCATTATAAGTAAATACGGAGAGACCTTATAGGTGTGTCACATGGATGATGAGTAGCATACTCCACATGAATATGTGTCAAAAATAAAGACGAGTATTTACTGATACTGCTAGATGCATGTGAAAACTAAAATCAATGATCCTACATTTGAACATGACAATGATATTCTCTACTACAAACGAATACTTAAGCAGGTAAAGTAGAATCTAAGATTAGCTTAAACTCATTGCAATTGTGTACCAAGGAAGCTTAATTCAGGGCATAAGACCAGTCATTGAAAATAGTAAAATGAACGCGCAATAAGATGATCAGGTTATTCGACTAAACTTAAGACTAGAAATCAATGTTCATTAAAGTTTAAAAAAAAAGAACTAATGCTTAAGGTCATTTTGAAGAATATGGAGGTCTTAAACTGATTGATCCAAGAAAAGATGTCAAATACTCCACAAAGGGAAGAAAAAAAGCTTTGCAATATATTTCATGGTTTTAGATTGCTGACAGCCCAACCCAATATTCTAAGGTGAAATCAAACTTGAGATTAGATCATTCTTCAAGATGAAAAGAAGTTCAAGAACAAAATAAAGAACCCAAGTGATCCTCAAGATCACCTTCAAGATTATGGAGAAGTCTTAAACTTATGTGAACATCCAAGAAAAGACCAACAACTTCACCAAAGAAAGGAAGGAGAGATATACTCAGATGTAATCCAAAAAGAACTAAAACCATAAAACCATTGAAAAGATCACAAGAAATTCATGATAAATGATGATTAGGATCATTTTCAAGATTGCAAGAAGTCCTAAACTGATGCAAAGGTGGAAGAAAAATCTCCAAAAACTCCAAATTTACAGACCAACCAAATATTCTGAGGCGAAATCAAACAGGAACTAAGGCCATTCTTGGGGATTAAAAGAATCAAAGAATCATACTAAAGACTCAGCGATATTTGATATCTATACCGTTCCATATGCCGATCTTGAGCTGCTCCTTCTGGATGCATTTGATGTAGCGGCCAAGGTAGCCGGCGAGCACTTGGCTCACCACCCCCTCGAACATATTTAAGAAAAGATGTTCTTCTTCTTCTCATGTTCTAAGGACTTCTTGATAAATTAAATCCTCTGAAGCCTGATCTGCTCTCTGAACTTTGCAATGAACTCATAATCCTTCTTGTCCACCTCATTCTCATCCACGCACAATAAGCACAGGGTTTTTCCTGTTCTTGTAGGGCCCTCCAATAAAAAGCATTGCATCCCTGACCAATTTTTAGAAAAACAAAGCAAATCAGCGAGAAAAACATACGATGTACAAATAAAAAAACACAAGATCTGAACAGAAGTGATCACTTGTGCTCAATTTGTCATCCAAAGTGGGTGGATTCTCGGTAGAAGTACTCCAGCTAATGCCAAGTTTGCGAAAATCCTTATCCTTGAAAACTAATCCTTCAGGCTCTTCTAATCCTTAGTTCCTTCAACACAAGAAACCAAATAACCACAAAAATTATAACGAAAATCCATCTAATCCCCAACAAAATTCATAAAATGGAAATAAATGGGAAGAGAAAAAAATTATATATCAATTGATTTTTTTTTCATAAAATGAAAATGAGATGAAGTTAGTTACCTTCTAGAAGGGCAGGATGAAATCATCGGAGTAGGCCATGGAGCCCAAGCATTGCGGAGGATCTTCAGCGGCAAACTGACTTTCCATCGGGCTCGCTCCGAGCACCATTAGGAGTAGATGCGTCACCACACCGGCGTCCACGGCTCCCCGCTGCAGCGCCTGACAACCAGAGCTACTAGCGCGCCCGCGGCATGCTCCGCCGGCCTATCCCCAGCTCTCCCTACCATCGCCCTCACCAGCGCCGGGCCGGAAGGACTTGAAGGAGATGGTCAAAAAGGGGACTTAAAAAGGAGGTGGTCTGGTCATTAATTGTGCCACAAAGGACATTGGTTCTGGCTGTGAGTAGAGCTAAAGAAGGAAAGGAAGTAGCTGGCCTGGTGCTGTGGAATCTCAGTGCTGGCAGGGTTCTCACTTACCACAATGTGTCTCTCTGTTATCAAGTTGGTGTGTTTTTGTTTGTTGATGAGTTCTGGTTGTATGTTGGCTTAAGATATGTGGAATGGAAGAGGCTTAGTTTGGAGATTCCCATTATCAATGATTTGACAATGGTTATGGGCTCCAATTCACAGGTGAGGTGGTGCTGGTTTTGGTTGAGACTTGAGAGGGAAATAGAAGAGGAGAAATGAAGCAAAATGGTTCTTCTGATCATCTACTGTTTTTCTTTTCTGACAGTTTGAAGGCAACTGGTGTGGTGACTGGTGGTTGATTTCAATGATCCTTCTAATGTTCATGTTCATGACAATGTCAAGCAGGTTGATTGATAATTGTGAAGCAATTAATTGTATGTTTCTACCAATAAATGATGAATTTCCTTATTTAGTCTGTCAGGTTGCAGCTTTTTGATTGAACAGTGTACTGTTGGCTAGCCTGTAAAAAAGCCTGCAAAAAAGAACAGTGTACTGTTGTTATACTGTTGGCTAGCCTGTAAAAAAGCCTCCAAAAAAAACAGTGTACTGTTGTCTAGCCTGTACAAAAAGCCTGCAAAAAACTATAAAGAGTATTATCCAAAAAAAATAAAATGGGTCAAATCTAAAGCGGACCGGACCGGTCTAAAACGGTTTGATAGAGCTGTCAAAACGGACCGGCGCATCATTTGACGGGCTGGCAAAATACCAACCCAACCTAACCCGCAATGGGCTGGGCTGGCCAGCCCGCCATAATTTTTGTCTTAAAAAATAAGGTTTGTTTGAATGAAGAAATTCAAATTTTGAAATGGATGAGCTACCGATAAAAATTTATTGATAAATTTTTCTTCTTTTCTCCGGTTTCACTCATTCCAAAGCCAAGGCTAAATCATGCACATTTCTTTACTTTAAATGATTAAATCCAACAAGAATCATAAAAGTCCAAATACACAATTCCTAATTTCATAACTACAAATAACTTTTTCCAAAAATAAAAATAAATAAATGATATATATAAGAAAGACTGAAGTAAGTGAGAGCATGTGCTTTAATTCAGTTGAATCACTTCATATAATCATATTATCATGGACAAAAACTACAAGTACAACCAAGGGCGGAGGGACAAGGGGGGCGGCCGCCCCCCCGTCGCCGATGAGGTCAGTGGACCCCGTTGTCCGAGATACCCTCCGCCCCCCTTCCTCCGCCTAGGCTGCCCCCTTTTCACATGGCTCCCCTTCCCTGTCAAGCTATCCGGCCATCCCCCCTCCCTCCGGGCCTCCGGCCTACCAGCACCAGCGCACCGCTTACAGGAGCAATTCTTCATTCATTACTCGATTGTCGGCGGAAGCTGTACTTTTGATTTTTTTTAAATGTCTAATCATGTTTAAATGAGCCAATGAGTAGTTGAAACGTGTGTGTGGTTGGTGGAGATTCGTTCAAAGCTTTGCCCATTTTTTTAACTTGTAGCTCGTCCCCCCTCATTGCATATTCTGGCTCTGTACCTGAGTACAACTAATAACAACCTATATTTAGATAATTGATAAACTCCAAATCCAATTGAATCTCAGTTGCAGAAGGAGTGAAGGACCAGTCTTCTAGTCTTCTAGAACAGGACCAGAACCCATTTAAACAAACACAATGATTCTTCCAATCCATGTAACACAAACAACAATTGAACTACTTAAAGCAGGAATTTCAACACAACAGTCAATTGAATATGGTTTAGGATTCAAAAAGGAAGCAATAAACAACTTCATTCAAACATACAATCTGACAATCATCACAAACCAAACAAGTGAAGTTCATTAAAATTCATCAAGCATCACATCATTAAAATTTTCTTTTCCTCAATCTCCTCCTTCCCTTCTATCTTCATCAATAACCTCAAGAATGTTTGAACCCTCACCAGATATAGTTGTTTTAATATTTGCTCCATCTTCATTATCTACATAAAAAAAACACAAATATAAAGGTTAGTTAAAAATCAGATTTAAATAAACCAAATTTTCAAGATTTCAACTAAGTGAAAACATAAATTAATGATTTGTAAGTGAAATTACCAATGTTATAACCATGCAAGCAATTACTGGTGCAAATGAGAGCTTGTACTTTTTTGGGAATGATACAACTTCTATACTTGTTGAACACACGAGCACCAATGGAGAAAGTCGATTCAGATGCAACAATTGTTATTGAGATAGCCAAAACATCACTTGCCATTAATGCAAGGATTGGGAATCTATACTTATGATTCTTCCAATACTCCAAAACATCCAAATCTTCATAAAATGCAAATTCAAGCTTTGACTCCTCCAAATAAAGATCCAATTGAGATTTCCCTGCATTTGTCATTGATTGGCTCTCAAATGCTTTAATTTCCTACAATTAATAATTAGGATATTTTATCATAAGAATATATAAACATATTAGAGAAATAAAATTTATGAAAAAAGAAAGAAAGAAAGAAAGTGTTAAAACACTTACATCAAAGATTCTTTTGCCCTTACTTTTCATTCCTCCACTAATTTGGGTAGATGTAGGTACCATGATAGAAGAAGATTGTGGTTGTGAAGGACTTGACTTATTAGCATTAAAATAATGCTTGAAAAGCTTGTATAGCTTTTTCCTCACAAGTAGCATCTTCTCTTGGCGTTTAATAGGATCACTCTCAACGTTCCCATAAAAATAGTCCAACACTTACAACTTAATTCGTGGGTCAAGAATAGCCCCAAATGCAAGCACCATACTATATTGTTTCCAATACCTATCAAACTTTTCTTTCATCCTTTTACACATATCACTTATCACTACATCTTCACTTAACAAGTTTTCTTTCAATAAAACCTCTGTAAGAACTGTCTTCTGAAAACATTGTACCACTTTTAAATTTTTTAATTTAAATAAATCACCATCGGACTGAGTGACCTGACGGACTGGCCTATTATGAGTATTTTCCTAAGTGCAAGGATCATTGAGCAAAAGGAACCTAGCGAAGGGTTTAATTGCATAAATTAAGTTCCACAATTAATTGAATAGTAATGTGAGGACTTATATACAAATGGTGAGATTAACTTAATGACACAAAAAAGGAGCAAGGTCTCAATTGCAAAGTTTCCCCACATTAACGTTATCGGGTTTGGTTAGGACAACCAAGTGTTGATTAAGTTAACTCAAACTAACCTAATTAAACTCCATCCTTTTTTTGATTGGTATGGAAACAAAAGTGAGGCTATGCTTAACTATTGAGATCCTAAAATTTAGGATCTGGTGGGAGAATAAAATTAGAGAATTATTGAGGGGTCACATGGTCTTATACCTAATATTTATAATATCTAATATCTCTAATTCGCCAGCAGAGTTTAATAGGGCATTGGATTCCCATGAATCCACTGTTGAGGCTGAAAGGTTTTAAAAGGAGGAGATGGGGGACTGGAACCTCAGTGAGAGAAATAGCCATCTCCGGTCCTCTTCTTCTTTTCCTCTTGGTTGAGTTAAACCCCAGCCAGCGAGGAAGTTCTCCGAAGCCTTGACTCCCTCCTTCTATATCTCCTGCTTCTACCTTGTTCTTCATCACCAACCTCGAACCGTAAAAGCTATTAAAATCCAAGTTGCATCTCATTCTAGAGACTTAAGCAAGCCTTGTTAATTGCTCCGTTGGAGTACCAACCTCAACCAGCTGGACAGAAGGCCCCGAATATGAAGATCAGAGCTATTGGTTGTTTGATAAAGGAGAAGGTTGGAGCTTGGCTTAGAGGTAGGAGGATTGGAAGAATAAGAGAGACTACTACTTGCTGGGAGATTTCAGTGGCTTTGGGGACTGGATTTCATCTCCAGATGTAGTGATTTTGAGAACTCATGGAAATTTGACTGGTTGGACTGCTGACCAGGTGAGCTCAAAACCATGATCTCTTTTAATTGAAGAGATGTGATACCATGTGAAGATGGTGAATTTGTTCATATGGCCACTTAGTTTATAAATAATTGTTGCATGAGTATCACATGGATATATGCTTGTTATGTCGCTTTCTATATCTCTTTGAGATTGTTGTTTTATTATATATTCGAGTTGTTTGTATTCTTGGATATATGCTTGTTATGGTGTATTTTGTTGGCACCTTGCTTTGCGGATGTCTCCCACGCTTGCTCTCGATGTCGGGCTGGACCGATACCGACGTTGAGTCGATGCCGTCACTGGGACGACACCGGGCTGGACTGCTGCCGTTACCACTGCGATGCCGAGCTGGACCTATGTCGATACTGTCGATGCTGTCACTGGGACGATACCGGGCTTGACCACTGTCGCTACCACTGATGATGTCGGGTTGGACCGATGAGATTTATATTCCGAGGCGCTTGGCAGGAGACGTATTCCTAGAAATTCTCAGATCTTGATTATTTATTTGTTTTGCTGATCTGAGCTTTGCTTCTTGACTTAGTTTGTTGCTACTTCATTTCTTCTCGAGCTTTTATTATGTTATTTGAGCTGGCCATATGCCTTATTATTTTCATGCAATCCTACTGGGTCTGTTCCATAGGCTCATACACTTGGTTGACTCTTTTTCCAAGGTGACGACCAGGAGTAGGATAGGGTATAGGCGGGGCTTTCTTCAGAGTAGCAGCTAGCGAGTTTTATTTCTTTCATTAGAGGTCCGCGAACCTCTTTCTATCTTGTGAGAGACTTGTGTAGACTATCTATTATGTATTCTTATGTTGTATGATACTAGGGGTAACTGAGCGTTTCTGTGGGTCGTGTAGACATGTACAACTAATTATGTATTTGTGTGGAGTTGTGTAAACTCCCTTTTTTTATTATTTCCGTTATGTTATCTCTGCATATTATCTGTATAGAAAATATGAGGCCTTGCACCTAGATGGGGACTCGTCCCTGTTTGGGTGTGGCTAGTCTGTTGACGTGCCCGGACCTGGGTTCGGGGCGTGACAACCTCAATCTTCCAAACTTGCATAAAATACAAATTTGATGTAGGATAAGAAGAACTGGAGATCAAGTTGGTAGTATCATAAAATGTGTGAAGCCCATAATTTTAGGAAATTATGTTTTCATTATTAGGTCCTAGTTTATTATTATTTTGGAATTTTATTAGAGAATAAGGGAAAGTTTCCCCAAAGTAGGATTTGTTTAGACTTCTATTGGAATAAAATCCTCTAATTATTTATTTTAGAAATTAGTTAATTGAACAAATTCCTACGTATGTATATATATTAAAAAAAAAAATTGGATTTGATATATGATTAATTGACCAATTAAGTATATTAATAGTTCAAATAAAATATAGAAAGCTTGTATGAGCCCACGTGATCAACTGAAGGGGTTCTTAACACCAATGTTTTGGATGAAGGCAGTGTAAAAGTTAAACTTAGATCTAACGGATGAGGAGTTGAGGTCAATGCATCATGGTTGAAAACGCGTGAATTTCAAATAGGGAAACAGGTTTCCCTACATATGTAGGTCCGTCTGGCCCGTGTGGAGGGCCTTCGACCAACCATCTGCAAAACAAAATTTAAATGAAGAGATAAAAGATTATCCAGCCAAACAAACAGATTTAAAACGAGATTTGAACGCGGGATAAATCTTTATCCGATTAGAAGGAGGTTGTCTAGAAGCCCCCACGGGTTCTATAAATATAGGAAAGGTCTCGGAGCCTTAGTTATTCTCACCTCCATTTGTGAAGAAGCGCCGCGGCCCGCCGTCACCAACAAAGAGAGAGAGAGAGAGAGAGAGAGAGAGAGAGAGAGAGAGACCGGAAGAGGAGAAAGCACTCGGACTTGCAGACGCGGCTAAGGACCTGGTGAAGCTCTGACCAAGGGAGTGCCGCCACTGCACCGCCGAAGTCATCGTGAGTCGCCAGCCTCCCGGTAAGCACCTCCACGCTTCGTGCAAACTGACTTATGGTTACAAGACTCATTTGGATCGCATGCATGCATGATTAATCTAGGATTTTTTTTTTCTGAAAACCGATGCTAATCGGATGAGCAAGTCATGATCACAAGGTTAAGGTTTTGTTTAGTGTTGGAAAGGGTTGGATAACTGGTACTAGATGAGTACATGTTTAGTTGTGTGGAAGTTCTCAGAGGGATGTAGGTTAATTTTGTGTTATATTCAAACTTAAAGTTTAAGAAAAGGTTCTAAGATGGATGCAAACATGCATGGCTGTGTATGGCTCAAAGGATAGTTAGATGTAGGCAGGATATAGGTTCTGGTACTATAAGGAGGTTGGCATGTCTATAGGTGTTATGAAGAGAGAGTTTGTTGGTGGTGTATGTGAATAATGGACTGAACCAATTAATATGGGCTTGGTTTGCAAGGAATATTTTGCAAAGGTATTTTGAGTTGTAGGTGTTGTAAAGAGAGAGAAGTAGGTAGTGGTATTCATAAGTTATAAGCTGGATTCTAATAAATGGTTGATATATTTCTATTTGAATTACAACCTTGTGTTATTAATGTTTTGGAGAGGTATTCAGAGGATTAGAGTAGAGATCTGGGCTAACTGGAACATGATTTGGGTTAGTCAAGTAACATGAGTTAATTTAGATCAACCGAAATTCTCATTAGTTAATGAAATTGATTAAAAGGTTGATAGGGCTAAATTCAGTAGAACTAAGGTCACCTAAAAATAAAAGCAATTGGGCCTGGTCCATTTGATGGGCTGGTTGGTGGGCCATAATAGAGAAAGAAAATAAAAATAAATAAAATAAAACCTTGGAGGCAATGAGAGTGGAACCCAACACCTCTTGATAATAGTGGAGACCCCTAACCACTAGAGCACATTGATTTTTAGTAAGGAAAAGGAGCAGATTATTGATAATAGGTTGTCAGAGGTCCACTAGTCTCCCGAATAGAGCCCAATAGCAGACCAATCGCATGCATATAGTGTTTACGCATGATCACCATTGTTAATGTAGATTTATTATCAGGAACGACGTTGATGCGAGGAGAGTCGGTTCCTTGGAACACCAAACTTCGTGACTTCGGTAAGTAAGTACTCTTGCCTAGTACCCGCCCAGTGTGGGCTTTCTTGACTTTGCTGATTCAGGTTTCTTGTAAGTGTACCCGCCTAGTACCCACCCAGTTTTGGGTTACTTGACCATATGCTCTTGTTTCAGCTTCCTTGCTTGATTATTTGTTGATCACGATATTGTTGATTATCTTTGAGCTATTGCCTCATTGTTTATTGGCCTTGATATCAGTATGCTTGATCTGTTTTGGATTGCCTACATATGTCTGTTTTGATTGCTCTATTTTCTTGTAAAGATGTATGTGATAAGTTTTGTTTTATGTCATTTGAACATGTAATACATCTGTTGCTGGACCTAATGGTAGGTGGCAACACGTGAGCCTATACTAAGTCAGGGTAGACTTTAAGGCCTCGTGTGAAGATTCTCCCATTTAGTGCGGTTGTGTGCGTTGAGTGGGAGGACACTCTTAACATCCCAGTAGTCCTACCGGGGAGGGAACTCACGGATGTCCACCGTCGATGGGATAATCTGGCCGTATCACGTGCATGTTGGAGCTCTCGGACTCTAAGGGTCTGACTTAAGATAAGATAAGATGCTGCCTGGGAGATGACAAGAAGTTCTTTGGACTCCGTGTTGTGTGCTTGTAGGATAGTGAACCATATGTGTATGACTTGACCTTGTTTTCTGTGATATGTTATTGATAAGTGTTCATTTGAGTATAATTCTATACTATATCTTTGTAGACTTGGCATGAGATTTTAAGGATTTGTTGCCCACCGGTGCTCAAGATTTGCTTATTTTTATCAACAGGCCAAAATAAGAGGACCCCGGAGGAAAGAAAGCATTTTGGTAGAAGCCGTGACCGAAGGCGCTTAGAAGGGCTCATACGGGCTAGTATACGAGGTGGCTTGTCTGGCCGTATACTAGACCACAGGAGAACTATCTGGGCGAGAATACGGCCTGTACAACAAGCAACCTGGGCATTAGCCGTATACGGGTATATATACGGCCCGTACAACAAGCAACCTGGGCATTAGCCGTATACGGGTATATATACGGCCCGTATACGGGCCCATATGGAGGTGGTTGGCGTGTATACGGCCGACATGCGCCTTCGATATCTGGGCCCGTACATTGTTAAAATTAGGCGTCTAGCGAGGCTTTGGTGAGGGTAACTTGGTAAATCAGCACCTCTAAACCCTACAGTATAAAAAGGCGAATGGGAGAGGGGTTTAGGGGGATTTGGTCTTTAGGGCAAGAGAGAGACACCTTGGAGAGGGCTTGGAGGTTCATCCCCTTCAAGGCATAGGAGCAAGAAGAGGAAGGTCGAAGAAGGAGAAGCAAGAAGCTACCAGCGGTGATTGCATAAATCTCATTTGCTATGTATTTCTTGCTTTCTTTTTATCTTTGTTGTGGATTATGCGCCCCCCTTTTCATGGAGGGCTAATTTTGTAGATGCTTGGGTGGTTGGTGAACCCTTGGACATGTGCTAATTAATGTCTCCTTTCTACTTTGATTACTTGATTGTATTGTTGAGTCTATTGGATGTTTTAATGTAAGTTGACCCCTCTACGTTGCGAGAGCCCGGAGGGATCTTCGTAGTCCATACGGGGGAAGAAGCCCGAGCATACTCAGGTGTGTAGACCATCTCCAATAGAAAGGATTACGAGTACACCGGGAACCCGGGTACTTAGGAGAGAGACCCCTTTAGATGCATTATTCCCGTAATCTTTCCAAGACATTAGGTTCGAGAACATCATCAGTAAGGGCACTAGGATTAGTAGCTCGCCTCGGGATTAGAGAGTGAGTGAAAGCACGATAGGAACCCTTGGTCAACAGAACCATCGAGTAATTAAATTAGAGAAGGGCATTTATATAATTGAAGTCCAAGGGGGATCCAACTACCCGGGCATCCCCTCTTTATGATCAATTAACTCCAAGCAGCATTCAATTCCCCAATCTAGGTTTCAATTAATCAATTTAGAGTTAACTTGACCAATCATCATCTCTGATTGACTAGATAGTAGACAATTGGTAAATACTAGTACTTCTTTCTCCCTGTGGATCGACAACCCGACTTCTATGTCCACTTTTATTACTTGACACGACCCGTGCACTTGCGGTTCATCGCATCAGTTATGTTCGAGTGGTTCACTATTTCTTGATATCTGTGTCAAGCTCATTGCTTCCCTTACAGGTATACTTACTGAGCTTTCCTTTCGAAAGCTCATCCCTTTCTGTTTCCCTTCTTTCAGGTTTAAGGATTAGTCGACTCAGGTTCAGAAACATACGAGGGAACGTGATACTTTGCTGAGGTTCGGGTATCTTAAGAATTTTGTATGAGTGTGTGAGTTTTTATTCGACCCTGTGTAGACCCTTGTAGGGTATTTTGAGACATATAATTGTATCCGCTGTAAAACTCAATAATTATTTTATAGTTATTTTGTTAAGTATGTTATCTGCTTTTGATCTATTAGGCCTTGTATCCGAGTGGGACCCGTCTCCACTTGGGTACGGCCGGTCTGTAAACGTGCCCGAGGATCCTGAAATCCGGGTCGGGGAGTTACAAAATGGCTCCAAGAACTCATATAATTTCTCTCCCCTTTTCCATTCTTCATTTGAAGGACAATACTTGTAGTTTCTATCATTCATTTGAAGCGAAGCAAAAGCCCATATCGAATTCTAATGGGTAGACACATTCAATCGTAAGCCAATACTAGTGTCAATGTTACCAACTACTCTCACACATTCTTCAAATTTTTTCATTCTACCCTCTGAAACTTTCACATATTTGACAGATTCTCTAATTTTATGCAAAGCATCACTAGCCAGTTTCAAACCTTCTTGCACAATAAGATTAAATATGTGAGCAGAACAACGAACATGAAAAAATTCACCATCACACAATAAACCATCATGAAAAGAGAGCTGCTCTTTCAGAATATCTTATATATTATCATTGTTGGATGCATTATCCAATGTCAAAGAAAACACATTTTTTTTAATTCCCCATTCTTTCAAAAATTCAAATAACTTTGCAGCCAATTCAACTACTGAGTGCGGAGGAGGCAGTTTAGCAAAATTAAGAATTTTACTGTTCAATTTCCAATTTTCATCAACAAAATATGCAGTCAAGCAAATGTAGCCCTCATTAGTGCATACAGTCCACACATATGAAGTTAAGCAAATTCTATTTTGAATATTACCCAAAACATGCTTAAGTTTCTCTTTCTCCCTCATATAAATTCTTGTAATGTCAAAAACAAGAGTATTCATAGAAATGCAAGCATGCACCATCAGGATTTACATTTTTCATCCAAGCTCTAATGTCATCATATTCAACAAATGAAAATGGCAAATCATGTTTCATAACTGCAGCAACTAATAAATTACTTGCAATCTTTTGGTCTATTTTCTTAGACCTTATCTTCCCTCTATGATCAAGAAACATTTGTCCTACATCATTGAACTTTAACATTTTGCAGTTATCCTTGTGGCGCCTCAATGTAGAAGTTTCATACTTTTTACCCTCACATTTATACTCTTTCTTACATCCCTTGCATCTGCTATTTGTATGTCATCTCACCAACCCCTTTCTTTATAAAGAAACTCCAAACATTAGAAAATTCTTTTGAAGTTTTAGGCACCTTACTAGATTTAGTGTTTTCCAATTCTTTTTCATCTAAGTTAATACTTTGATTCAAAGAAACAGATTCCATGATTTTGCTTTATTTTACAAATATGTATGAAAAACATAAGAAAAAGTATACATGATAAATTTTAATGCAACGTAGAAGTAAAATGAAGGACAAATGCAAACTCAATTAAGGATGTGAGGTCTCCAAAAAACCTAATGTTGAAGCATGCAAATCTGTAATTTTTCAGTAAATTAAAGCATTCATATTTGTAATATTGAAGCATGAATATCTCCAAAAAATGAAGGACAAGCAAGAATTCTTGAACTGCAACAAAACCCAATTAGAAATAGTATCTAAGCCAAATGTTCATAAATAGTATATAAAATCCTACCAAATATTCCAACATCCCAACACGATTGTATGATTGTATCTAAGTCAAACAACATTGACCTACATCATCCATTCTTGGTGCACAAGGCATCAGTTTTAACAAGTTGAAATTTAAAAACAATGAAGATCTTGTAAAAGTAAGCTCTTGATATGCAAAAGATTGGAAGGAAAGCAAGCAACGGTTGTAACACCCATCTCGCTAATGAGACAGATGTCACACCAGCTGGGCCGGGGGTGCACCCAACCCATAAGCAGTGTACTTTAAACCGGAAAATAAGCATGTACTCTAAAAACACAATCCATATAACATACCATAACCGGTTACACACCGGGAGTCAATTTTTTAAACCAAGTCAGAAATGGAGTACACACACACAGAGTACGGGCAACTACGGCCCCAAATACAGCGAAAGAAAATACATAACCAAGGTCTAGTACAACCAAATAAAAAGAAACATGAAATAGGTACGCCAGAGCCAGCTAGACTTCGATCCCTGCTCGAGACACGAACTATTATCCTGATCCAAGTCTAGATCCCGTAATGTAAAAAACAAGATGTCGAGGGCTAAGCTATGCAAGCTCAGTGAATAAAAACTTCTCCGCCAGGTATTATACATACCTGTCATTTGTACTACAATACTAGTACTAAAGCAATGCAAGTAAAAATCATGAAGATCAATAAAATTATCTTAAATCTTGATAAGTATGTTATACGATCAGAAATCCGAAGGATCATATAATCAATCTCATGTCATATCCTGCATATAATAAACCTACGTATGCAATAGCCTCGTATCGTAATCAACATGCAACCCAAGTTCAATACCCTGAAAGAAACCAGCTGTCATCAGCCGGATAACCGAATCCTGATGATCGAGAGACAGGGAAATAATCCGATCCAATACTCGAGGCCTGACGACCAGTGGTGTAGTCCACCAATCAATCAATCGGCCACGCTGCGTACATCTTCGTATCGATTATTCCAATCCCGCACTGAGGCCCGGCGACCGGTGATGTAATCAACCAAGCTGTATCAATACGTCCACTCTGCTCCAGAGACACGGCGACCGGTGGTATGATCAACCAAAATTTGTATCGATAAGTCGCGCATACATCCTCGTATCCGATTCGGGCACCCAAAAGAGTTCGGAAGGGGTTTTATATAAAAAAATGATTTCGCAAACAGTTTTGTTAAGATAGAACGATCAAAGAAGAAAAGAAAGAAAATGACAAAAACAAATTCCCTCCATAACCCGAGATCATCAACAATTCGTTATGGGCCCTATCCTGAGCCCCGCTGGATCAATCATCTATGTCTACCTAGGGAGCAATCACAATACGGTGATTATCAATCTGTACTAGATGGCGATTCATCATATATTAATCATACTGATTTAGTTCATAGCAGATAACAAGCATTAAAATCACTATATAGCTATCGTGATGAAATCCATCGACAAACCACAAACCAATATAAAACACATAAGAATACGAGAAATAAGGAAATCACGGTAAATACTTAAATAAAAATCTTGATTTACGGTGAAGTCCCCTCATCTCAAGTCCTTCGCAAATTCCTAAGAATCGCTCGGTCCTTCGGCAGCTTCTGCTAAACCTTTTTCCTTTCCTGGTAATTAAAATATGAATTCTATAAATACGAAGTCCGTATTCCTAACTCGTACTTTAATCTAAACTCCATAAATATAGTAACTCATTAAACTATCTTAGTATAATTTCTCTATAAGATCTAATACATGCTTCTAAGGTATAAGAATACTAATTGTACTCGTATTCCTCCATACTTTTAACAAATCTTCACTTAACTTAATTATCACTTTGCTAAACTTAACAACTAGCATATTAAGCAAGGAATAAAGATGATTCATTTGCTAAGCATGGAAGCATTAACTAAATTTCAATAGACCCTCAACTCCTATAGATTTTCAAGAAAAATTGGGCAGCACCTCCTCTATTTGTAGGGCTCCCGAAATCATACAACCATTCCCCAAATGCTAATACTTAATAAAACAACAACAATATGCATGAATTTCTAACACCCCCCACAGCCTTATACATGCCAATCATCATCCATCTCCCAACACTGAGTTTATGAATTCAATTGGGGTTTTTCCCAAACTTAAATCCTTCAATTATATAATAAATT
Source organism: Dioscorea zingiberensis (assembly GCA_026586065.1). Lineage (NCBI taxonomy): Eukaryota > Viridiplantae > Streptophyta > Magnoliopsida > Dioscoreales > Dioscoreaceae > Dioscorea > Dioscorea zingiberensis. Next base: position 40,888,204 of record CM048824.1, read on the forward strand.
TAGGGTTAATCTCAAAGAGCTCACAGTGGAGGGCGGAACACTTGTTGGCGCTATGCGGTGACCGAAGGTGGCTAATTTGTTAGCTAGCGTGGGGTACCGGCGAAAAGGCGGCGACGTGAGGTCAGTCTTTGATGTGGCGATCGGCTGTCTTAGGAGTGGGGCTCAGCGGCGGACGACGGCGGCGGCCGGTGTCGGATCGAAGGGATGAAGGGATGGGGCGGTCCGCAGGTGTGCACGAGAGAGAGATAGAGGGAGAGAGAATCGATCGCTCTCTCCTTCTCTCAGCTATGTCTTTATAAAGACAGAGTTGTCTTTTTGTTTTTATTTATTTATTATTTTAAACAATTATTTCATTAGTTACAATATATTATCTTAAATACTTTATCCTTTTAAAATTATTATCTCTTAAATATTTTATAATACTTTATCGTTTTTTCTTTATGTCACATCATTATTAAAAAATATTATCTTATTAATAATTATCAATAATTCTTTCCACTCCTGTATCCGAATCCCGGGTCGAGCGAATTCAAAATGACACGGGCCGACCAGTAGCATCACGGATCGTCCTTTTCTCCCGACCCAGATCCGCGAATCTCGGCTTTTGACTCGGCCAGATCTACTTTATCGGGACTCTAACCTTTGTTCGATTCTCATATTTGATTAATCCTACTTAATTAACACTTACGAAATCTCTCAATTAATTAATCGAGGTTATCTATATCGTCCACCTCCAACTATTCCAAGTGTAAGCGGCCTGGCCCGAGAAGGCCTTCCCTCGGCCCACTAGTTGCGAGGCTGAATTTAGTTTATTATTCCTCGATTTTGTTTCCTTAAATTGGGCTTTATAAAATAATTAATTTATATTTCACGTTAATTTATCACATTAATTATCGAAAGTGTAACACCCTATCCCAGGTATCCGAACGAGAATGTTACACCAAATTTGGTAGGGGAATGCACCCGACCCATAAGGTACATGTAATTTGAACACATTAATCATGATAATCAAACTAATAAACATGATTATTAAATATACTATTTAAAAACTTATTTATAGAATACAATCTTGTGGAAGCGTTCTACAATTTTATACATTAAGTAGGGATGGACTATCCTTTTCTGCTAAGTCAGAGCCATCTACAGGAATACTCAATCTCGTCTACCTGCACATTTCACTTGAGTGAGAATCACTATACAAGGAAATACAAGAACTGAACGATATTTAAAACATGGAAAACGGCATGCTGATCATAAATAAAACTATGGCAATGTTCCATGAAAACATATAGCATGCTCTTGATTAGTTCTTTAGACTTTTATAATCAGAACGGGAATTAATTTCCACATATGTCTGGTGGCCGTATCGTGACATGCCAAGATGGCCTTCCCAGAGCACCGAAGGTGACAAACTATGGAAACAATCCTCGTCGAGGGAAATAAATTCCACAAATGTCCCAGGTGACCGTATCATGCCAAGTAGCCTCCCTGCAGAGCACCGTGAAGGTGACAAACTATGGAATTAAATCCTCATCTTCTATCATATTAGTGTCATCTACACTTCTACTCTCATATAGCGGCACCAGAGTGGAATAAACCAACTCAATATGTCTCCGGTCGAGTCAACACAACGATCGTGAGCTATAAGAGGATATACGTATACTAGGCACTCGAAGAGTACGGGAAGGGGGTTTTTGTTTTCTTTTGAAATCAGAAGGGTTGAAAAACAGATAGTTGGACGAGTAAAAATGGAGATCATATAAAACCACCCCTTCTCTACCTAGTACCGTACTCTCTGGCTCTATCGTAGAGCCACGTCTGGCACAGACATATATTCGAGTATGATGCAATGCACTAATACGTTCATCATGGCAATTTCTAACAATATACAATGTTTTCACATGCTTTTCATGAACATAACTACAAACTCCGAATGAATCGGCAAATCATGCTTGAAAACTGAAAAGCATTCATGGACAACATAACAACTTCATAACATGAAGTCTCAAAGATCAATATAAAGCATGTTTGAAAACCACAAACATTTCATGATCATCATACGATTTCCTAACATGAAATCTTCAAAATTCAATACAATCAAAATACAATAAAATAAGAAAATTTCCAGTAGTGTTCCCTCACACCATTCCAAGTATAGTGTAATTACTCACCTGGCCCGAACCTTCGCCGGCTCCTTTCTTGCCCTTTTCTTTAACTTCCCCTAGTATTATGAAATGGTACTTAGTCAATATTAAGGCAATTAAGATTTAATTATTCTTAGGTGAACATCCATTATCCACTCTAATAAGCATGTAATCCTACAAGGCATTCACAAGGGTCTAATTGCATAGTTCCATACTTAGCATGTACACATGCTTCTATAACAAGAGAATACGAAAATCCTATCAAATTAAATGAAGCACGATTTCTCTTAAAGATCTAATACATGCTTCTAAGGTATGAAAAATACGAATCATGCTCGTACTTCTTTCATGCTTCTACCAATTCCTTACTTATGCTAATTATCACCTCTTCAACTTGCTAACTAGCATTAAAATACAACATGGAAATAATTGAATAAATATGGGAGCATGAAGCTATGAATTAGTGACTCTTAATTCCTATAAAATTTTATGAATTTTCGGCGGCACCTCCCCTCATTATAGGCCTCGAATGAATACAAACATACATTCATTAATCTAATTAACACATCCGTAACATAGGATGAAATATTTAGATCATTCATAGCCCCATTTTCCCTCTAATTTCCTTCCATTCAAGATCATGGATTTTAATTTAGGTCCATGCAAAGTCTAATTGACTAGAATGGAGTTTCCCCCAATTATCGGTGCTCACTGTTCGTCGGTGCTCAGATCGCCAAGGAAGGGCAGAGGAGGAGTTCGAGTGGTGATCGCCGGTGCTGGGCAGAGACAGGGCAGGGGTCGCACTGGTGCTCGCACAGGTGGCAGGGCGGCGCTGGCGCGCGGCTGAGCGTCACTGAGGCTCACGGACGGCTGCAGGAGGAGGAGCGCCGGGCTACGACGGCGTCGGACCGAGGAGGGGACGGACAACTATGAGGCGCGTGCGCATGATGAGGGTCGGAGGGTCGCTGCCGGTGGGGATCCTCGCGGTGGAGCGCGGCCGGGGAAGGGGGAAAATGGGCTGACCGCCGGTGCGATCTTGCCGGTGGAGGTTGCGTGGGTGATGCCTCAGCTCAAGCCGAGAGAACAAAAGAGAAAGGGAAAAAAATTCCCTGAACTTCATAGAGAGAGAGAGAGAGCAAACTCATTCTCTCTCTCTTTTCTCATATTTATAAACTATCTAGTATCTACCAAAATTCCCATTTATTTAAATAATATTTTCAATATAATTTATATCTATTTTCTTCTTTGTTTTTATTTAACAATTCAAATTCAAACACTGGCGGTCAAAGCTTCACCAAGAAGCAAAGCTTTGAGATATTTATGTCACTTTTTCAATTTAAACCCTACACTTATGGATTATTATATCATAACTTTTATCATATAACATATTTACCCATAACTCCAAAACTTTTCAATAAAATCCATTTCATTGTTTATCTTCCTAGAAAAATTTGGGTTCATTAACTCTCAATTTTACTTTAATTTGGGGTTAAAATAATTAATCTGGCTTCTCTGCTAATTAATCTCAATAATTATTTTCAAAAATTTATTTATTTATTCATAAAAATTTCGGGGCGTTACAGAAAGACTCTGATTTATTTACTCTGAAAATCCGGGGCGTTACAACGGTCAACAGAACCGAGATCACTCTCCTAATATATTAATAAGTAATAAAATTTTTGAGTAACATTTAACTCCATAACAAAATTAAAGAAGTCATTGGTTTCAAAAAAGTTAAAAAGAATTGTGATCCAAATGAAAGAAAAAAAAAGAAGAACAAGATCTTCCCCTTCCAGAATAATAACAATGTTAGCAAGTATCTTCCATTCCACATCTATAAATCAAATAGTGAGGAATAAACCAAAGGTCTATACAAAAAGAAGGAAATGAGAAAACAAGAATAGAGAAAATGAAAAGTGAGGAGCAGGGACAATTGAATCTTTTCGAGATTTGTACACTTGTGTCACCATGAATAAGGATTCCAAAACCTAGTTCAAACTATAATCATATCAAAACAACAATTTGAAAAGAACAACAAAAGCGCAGAGCTCCAAACGATGAGAAATAGGGATTCAATATTAAGCATATCAAAAACTAACTCTAAAGAACAGGTGCTCTTTGTTGTGTGGCAGTGCAGCAATGCTTTGTTTCTGTCGCTTCTCAAAGCTTGTAGTGTGGCAGACTTGTAGGTGGCAGTGCCTTTCCCCTGCGATTCAATAGCAAGAAGCACTGAAGTAGATCAAGATCAAGCCCTAGGGATTCAATAGAGATTGAGAGATCTAGGGTGAGGGTTCTAAGAAATCGATCGACTTTACCCTATCGGAGATGCCGGAGATATCACCAGTCTCTAACGGCGGACCAACGGTGAAGATGGACGAGATTTGGGAATGCCGTCCATTGTGCAGTGAAGACGGCGGAGAGATCACGACTCGCTTCGTTCGTGCGATGAAGAGTGTGGGCGACGTATGGCATGGACGCCAAACACGACTCACGATTCGAATCATGACTCACTGTCTATCACGCCACGCCACGCGTTAGAAGAATTAGGGTTAGGGATTTAGATTTTAGTTTTTAGACATTTAGTCTTTTAGAATTTTCAGGTTTTAATTTTTTTTAAAATAAATTAAGGGCGGGCTGGCCCGCCCAAAGCCCGCCCCGCCTCGCCCAAAACCCGCTCAGCAACTAGCTTAGCCCGTTTAGGCCCGCTCTCAAGAGGGCCTTCAAAAGGCCAGCCAAACCTACCTTTTTTTGATGGCGGGGCGGTCCTGCCCGGCGATCTAGGTCCGAATTGATATCTTTACTGTTTGGAAAGGTCTGGTCCAATCTTTTTCAAACCGGTTAAACCGGTTTGGTCCAATTATGTGACCAGTTTGGGACCGGATCAGACCATGCACAGCGCTAGTATTGGATTAGATGGACCTCCTTCATCTCCATCGTTAGATGAACCATTGCATAATCCACCTATGTCCTGAATTCAATTATCTGCATTGAACCAATATTTTAGGCATATGCACATCTCCAATGACTAGGGGCTCAAGCTGCTTCTCCTCCATCAAGTACCCTGTTACTTGCAGTAAAAGTATATTTCGATGTTAATGTGGACATCGGTACGGTAAGTAGATCACGAACCATAGTAGGTAATATGGAAAACCTGTTTTGCTTAGATTTCCACCAATCCAAAATACCCCATATTCCATCCTCGATTATTTGGATATCATCAAAGTGATACTCTATATAACTATCAATTTCATTTGTTGAAGAGGACCCGGAAGCATGGTGGAGTTTTTTTGGCCAAATTTTGAATAAAGATTTCATAAATTTACTACTTTTTGTTTTTCAACTTATACATATTCCCATGAGTTTTGACATAAACACAAGAATAAAGATTGCACATTTCATAAAATAAATCTTTATAATATTGAAAACAAGGAGAATGATTTGTTCTCATATTTTCATCAAAACCCTCAATCATTGCAAATGTTCTATCAAATTTAAATCTAGGGTCAATCATGCAACAAAGTATATGCAGCTCTCCAAGTGACTCAAAATATTTTAAAAATTTAGTTTCCATAGGTTGACGAAAATAGGAATAGAAATTATGTGTTCTATATTTTGAAAAAATCTCACTAATCAAATATAGTTTATAAATTACTAAATACTAAGAAGGGTAATAAACACCGGAGAAAAAAATAGTTGTTTCATAAAAAACTTGAAAAATATTTTTAATCATTATACACACTTCCCAATCATCTTTTGAAATACTACAACTAGAAAGATGATTTTCAACAAATAAATCAATAACATTTCTATAAGGAAAAATCGACTCTAACATAAGATAGGTAGAATTCCATCTATGTTTTACATCTTTTTTAAATTTTCTATATTTAAGCTTATCTTGAGAACATATTTCTTTAAATGCTTCCCTCCTTCTAGCATTAGATGAAATTTCTATACTAATGTCTTTTATTTTATCAATTTCTGTACAAATAATGTTTAACTCATCCTACACACTAAATTGAAAATATGACAAAAACAACGCACATGAAAAATTTTATTCCAAAAGGGTGGCATTCCTTTTTTACCAAATGTCATGTCAATTTGGAAGTTAATTGATGGTGTTAAAAACTCTTGGAAATTACAAGAATGCCCACATAGTGATTCTTCTCCCCAACTCCTAAAATTCCTCTTCATCCTTCTCGTCATCGTCTTACTCGACCGAATGTGCAGTCGGCCTCTACTTTGACGGCACGGGTGGTATGGTTCTCTCCCTTGCATATCTCGGCTTCGACCTCATTATCATCGACCATTGCCATGGTGACCACCAGAGAGTAGATAGGTAGAGAAATTGGAAACATACCAAATCAAGACTTTGAAAATTCTTATCCTATCTTCTATCATACCTTTAAAGGGTAAAGTTAGTTTGTGAGTGACTTTTGTAAAAGTTATAAGTTGATTTCATTGGAATAATAATAAGCATTTGCAAGTTTTTTGCATTTTATTTTCTCCTTTATTTTGCAACATAGACATATGGAAAAAAAAACCATGCTCATGCGGTCATTGGGAAGTAAAAAATACACGCTTACCCCCAAAAAATAAACACCTTACCAAAAAAAAAATACACCCTTACCAAAAAAAAAAATACACGCTTAAGTAAAATAATAAGTGAAAACTCTTAAAAAAAATACACGCTTAAGCCTTCACCCCCCCAAACCGAAGAGCCCTTCTTTGGGAGAGACTCGCCTTGGAGATGATCGTCAGAAGATTAAGAGAGATGGTCTTTCTTGTGGTTGACGGTGATAGGACACTGCGAAGATGGAGAGAATAGTGACAGAAACTTAGGCCTTTCGAAAGACTAACTCATGAAGTTCGGGAGAAGAGCAATGGCGTGCATCATGTCACTGACTGTGGGATGGGATGCAAAAACTTTGCCGGAAACGCAATTCTTCCTCCAAGCTTGCTGAAAATGCAATGGAAATTCAAAAAACATGTTGGCCAAGCAAAAGAATGGAGAGGGGATGTGATTGGGTGGGAGATTTCCCTTCAAAACAATCAAAAGGGACATGGGTAAATTTGCTACATGTCAAAAAAAAGATAACAGTCCACTGACAGCAGGGATTAGTGGGGAAGAATTTCAAAAAGCAATGACTGATAAGGAAATTGAAAAGTCAGAGGGGTTGTCCAGAAAATCAGAAATATGTCGGGGACCGTACGATAATTTTCCTAATTTTTTTTATATAAAATATTTACCTTAAATTCTTTATAAAAAAAAATAAAAAAGGAAAAAGGAAAAGAAATATATAGCCGTTAGCTCTAGGCTCTCTGTCTTGAGAGCCAACAGCTCTTATTTTGTAAAAACAAAAAAAAAAGTCATTTTATTAAATAAAAAACAAAAACAACACTTGGCAGAGCCTCTACCAACAGCTCTGCAGCACTACAGACTTTGTTTGATATTGATAAGTGGCACATGTGTGGTCACAGGGGGATAAGCCACGTGTTATTGGGGGTGCAGTCTCTATCACTTGGGAGTTGGGAGGTTGTGAACGTTGTCTCAAGTATTTTATACTTTCTTTAATTGCTTGCAGGGTTGGAAGTTATCTTACTCATGCTAATAATTTATGGGAAAATTATTTTTAGGTCCCTAAAAGTTTACAAACTTTCCAGATAGCCCCTCTGACAAAAGTATTTGCCAGACAGTCCCTCCTTTTGGGCAAACTGACTTTTCAGTCCCTCAAGGCCACTCCGCCAGTTATATTTTTATAAAATGCCACAATTGCCTTCCTCATGGTGAAGTGGTTTCCCGCCATGTCATGTCATGAATTCTGAAACTAGCACACAAGCCATCACACCCTCACCTTTTTGGCCAACTTTCCACTAACTTTTGTACCTTTTTGACAGCTTTTCAGACCTTCTTCTTCTTCCTCAATCCATTCTGCTCCCTTTGTTTCCATCCTGTCGAGAGATAGAACTTTGTCTCTTAAACCCACTCTATTTTTGTTCCCTTTGTTTCCATCCGGCCGCGAGAGAGAAATTTGTCTCTTCAACCCGTTCTGTTTCTGTTCCCTTGGTTTCCATCCGACTGCAAGAGAGAAATTTGTCTCTTCGGTGAACCGGTGAGACGAGCTCTGCGATTATCTGTTTCTCGGTGAGTCACCTCACAAGGCTAGCCGAAGAAACATACATCTTCGACGTGACGTGAGTTCCTTTTTCTCATTTTTTTGAAAAAGGTTTTCCATATCTCGTATAGTTTAAAATCATGCCAGTGTACTCCTGCTGCAGGTTGGCAATAGAAACCTTCTGCAAATGCCCGGATATAAGGGGAGGGACGAGTGTTGCGATTTACCGCCTTGAGCTCTTGGGAGTCAAGTAGTAGAGATATGCCAAATGATGGGATCTTGAACTTTCCAGTGTAAGGGTGAAGTTTGTCACCCCGGATCTGAACAGAACTGTTTGCCCAATTGATACCGAGGTCGACTTTCAACGTATGTGCCACATATACCACATGTTCAACAGCGCCGCCGTCGACCTCATTGTCGAAACTGTTCAAGACCCGCTGGACGTGCCCTCCGGTTCATCATTACCGTCGTAAATAATTCCTTCCCTTGATTGAACAAACCAACCCGTCAGCTTGTCAATCCTCCATTTGAAATTTCTTGTATTATGTGTATCTCGTGTTTCCGTTTAAATATACGGGTTTTTGCCTAGTTGCTTCTAATTCCGCTTAACATTTGTAGTTTTCGTGTAACACACTGTCTCCGTTTATTTTCCATTGTTTCCATTTACCATTCTATGTTCCTGCTTAATATAATATATTTCCGTTTAAGTTATTATTTTCTCACTGGTGATATATGAACCAACAGGAGGGATTCATTCTCGGATAACTTATCGGCATCCCAACAAGGATCTTCAGGGGTCTTAGCCATTTGTACTACGGAGAAGGAAATTCTATCGTTGAAAGTAGGTGACCGGTTTCGTGACGGTGACCACTTCAAGGATTCACTTCGCAATTTCGCTATAAAATGGAATTTTGACTTTAATTTCATAAAGAACGACAAGCAGAGGGTGACTGTCCAATGTGCCGCCATGGGCTGCAAATGGCATGCCCACGCATCGAGAGAATGTAATCTTGGAACATTTACAATCAATACGATGCATCCCACACATGTATGCGGCGGCGGTGTCGGTATGCGGTTGCATCCGAAAGCATCGAATAAATTGGTCAATGTACAGGTGGTACAAAAGTTGAAGGACCGCCCCCTGTATAGACCTATTGATATTCAACGAGATATGTTGCGTGATCATGGTGTTAATCTGCCGTATAAACAGGCTTGGTTGGGGAAAGAGGTGGCCATGGATACTCTCCATGGGAGTCAGGTGGCGAGTTATGACTTGTTATTATGGTACGCAAACAAGGTGGTGGAGACGAACCCTGATAGCGTTGCCAATGTGGAGAAGGAAGGTGAGCAGTTTAGACGCGCTTTTTTTTTCCTTTCGTGCCTGTGTTGTTGGTTTGAAGAAAGGTTGCATGCCATTGTTGTTTGTTGATGGAACTCACTTGCTTGGGAAATACGGGGGCACTTTGTTGGGAGCGATGGGTAAAGATGGGAACGAGGGTTTCTTTCATATTGCGTTCGCTATTGTTGACAATGAAACCGACGCTAACTGGACATGGTTCCTGTCAAAAATAGGAGATGCGGTGTATGAGGATGACGACTATGAGAAGATTATTACATTCGTGTCGGACAGGTCGAAGGGCCTCATCAGCGTCGTCGCAAAGGTTTTCCCCACTGCCTCGCATGCATATTGCTTACGACACTTGGAATCAAACTTCATGAAGGGGAATGTTAGACTTGGGAAAGCACTGAAGAAGGAGTGTTGGTCAATCATTACAAGAATTGCATACGCATGTACCTCCAGGGAATATAACGACGCAGTCAACGATTTGCTAGCCCATCGGCTGACGCAGCTGACGCATATCGCTGGCTACTTCGAAAATCCGATGATTCCCACTGGTCTAACTATATGTTCAAGGGTGAAAGATGGGGAAAGATGTATTCCAACGTGGCAGAGTCATTAAATGCCTGGATCAAGGAGGCACGTAACCTCCCCTTGACGAATATGGTAGATTCCATAAGGTAAGCAAGGTTCTATTTATAGTACCATCTTTCAATTAAAATACTTTGTTATACTTCTATTCTGTTATTACCGCTTAATATACCAGGTTTCCGTTTAGTATATAAATTTCCTATTTAATATAAGATGCTCTTGTTTATTTTTTCAGGTTTTCATTTAATATATAGGTTGCGTTTCTACTTATTTTCTAGCATTTTCATTTAACATAACAAGTTTCTAATTAATATCCGTTGTTCTTGCATCGTCACTGTTGTCTTGCTTTATCGAATAAAGGTTCAAGCTCATGAGCATGATGTGTACCCGCCATGAGCATTCTCTAAGATGGGAGACCCACTTATGCCCTGTCATACACAAGAAGCTGGAGGACATTGTTGAACAGAGCCGTAACCTACTTGTTGGACGTTCCGACGGTAATTATTTCGAGGTTGTCGAACAAAACAGCAACTCCGTCAATTTGGTTTCAAGGACATGTTCATGCCGAAGGTGGCAGGTATACGGTCTACCTTCAAACATGCATCTTATTTGCTATAATCTTGTGAGACACCAGTACTCATCGGTATGTCGACGAGTACTTCACAGTTGAAGCTTACCGGATGGCATATACCGAAGCTATTTATCCCGTTCCGGACAATGACAAACCGACTGATGGAAACCGTGAATTACTTCTGCGATTGCCATGCACGAAGAGGCCACCGGGTCGTCCAAGACGGAAGATGATAGAATCACAGGAATTTGCCGTGCGTGATTTGCGCTGCAGCCGCTACCATGAGGTCGGCCATAACAGGAGATCATACAATGCGCCGGTTGCTGACTAAAAGCAGGTCTATTTATATATAATATGATTGTTAAACGTAAATGCTGTCTAACAGGAGAAAACCATAATAGTTAACGGGTACAATATTTGTTATACGTGTACAATCTTTAGAATTCGGCTTCTAACAGGTACAATCGTTGTCACTGCGTCTCTTCTTTCTTGCCCGATTCAGACGCGCCACGCTTTATGTCGTCCATGTTGGGGAGGTGGAGTTTCTCAGCATCAAGAATTTGTTCAATGAACCTCACAACATATACAGGGGAGTCGAGGCTCCCCGCCCTCTACTGCGGGCACTTGCTTTCAGTTTTACATGGGTAGGCCGCCGTTTCGCTCTCCCCAAGCTCAATTTGGAGGCATGAATCAAATAGTGCCCGCTGTTATCAGAATAAGAACCACTTAGATAAAACCAATAGAAAAAAGTATAAATCAAGCGAGGAATATTACCATTGCCTTTGCGTCGGAGTTATATATAGGGCTTTTCACTGACGTATAATGCACATACTCCTTATTTTCCCTGTCGAGGATGAGAAGATGATAGTACCCATTGAGAATGATGGGCATAAGGACCAACTGCACTTGGTGGAACACGCACACGACGTCCTTCATCAGCGCCAAGGCCGAATTTCCGGAATCCATTCTCTTCGACATGAGAAGCGCCAGCGGCCTAGTGACTTTGGCCCGCTTCTTGTATGGATATTGAGTCGAGCTCATGGCTTCAAGGAGGATCTGGACAAACGCATCGAAGACATCGTCGGGAACCATATTCTTCCCCTCGAGCAGCGTGTATAAATGGTCCCGTTTGGTGAAAGATCATTTATTTTTCCATACGATTGTCCTAGCATCATGTTAAACGGGAAACCGCTAAATTAAATGGAAACTCGAAATATTAAGCATAAACTATTAATCTTAAGCAAAAAGTGAAACTATTAAACGGGAAATATAATTATTAAACAGAAACTATTAATCTTAAGCAAAAAGTGAAATTATTAAACGGGAAATATAATTATTAAACAGAAAACAAAATAAATAATTGGAAACAAAAAATATTTGCAAAAAACAAACGGAGGACTTACTTATCAATTCTACAGTTCAGATACATGCCAATTGTTGTCTGCTCAATGTTGTTCAGCCTCATGTAACCGGTAGGACGCTTATTCTTGGCCATAAAGTTTGTCCTCACTGGCGTTGGGTCCTCGTACTCCATGTAGGCCTCTGCAAGGATCACGTCTCCAGTCTTCTGATCGGTGGTTGAATCCGTTAGTGCATTAGATTGTTCCAGGCAAGATGTCGGCAATTCACTTGCTGTATTTTTTTTATCCGAGAAGGATGTCGGGGTTCACTGACCGCGACCGGCAAATTTGTACATTCATCATATTGCAGTTCAGCGTCGGTAGTCATTTTTGACTCAGTGGCAGCAGTGAGTTGAGCAACGTGGTCAGCCGATGGATCTGTGTGGACAACATAAAAAAATTCATCGTCTAGGGTGGTCGGTCGTTGCTCGACGGTCGATGGTTGCTCGCCGATCGATGTTGTCGCGGTGGCAGCATTGGGTACAGCCTCGGTGGCAGTGTGTGGTTCTGCATCGAGTGTCGGCGGTCGCTAGTTTGTAGTCAATTGTGCCTCAATGTCAATGGTGGGTACAAGGAATACTGGCGCTTCATTCTTCATTTTTTGCAGCGATTTAACAACGCTGCTAAGAACCGTGTCATCATCAACATTGGCTGACACGGTTATACGTATAACTTCTTCAGTTGTATCGCCATTGATATTGCCCTTGCGAACATTCATCTTATGTGGAATGTCTTTGGAGAGAGTGACCTCGCAGCGAGAGATATGGGCAGACTGAGAATGGGTCACACGACGCTGAGACCGGCGGGGAATGACAACGGTTCTCTTCGTCTGTTTCTTCAAGGAAGGGGATGATAATATGGCCTCCTCTGCCTTAGTTTTTGCCAGCTCGTTTTTCTCCGTAGGCGGAGCCTGTGCACAGTAGGCCGGCCTGTGTCTCTCCAGCTCAAGTTGGTCAAGTCGGGACATGATGCGGCCAATGTCCTTTGCCATCATCTTATACTATTTCTCAATGCGGGTTGCAACGCCATCATCCATTGGCCTTCTCGGCGGACTGGCAATGGAAGAACGGCGGCGGGTATTACGCGGGGGCTTCTTGATGGGGTGTGTTCCCGCACCCTTTTTGCCTCATTGTTCGCCTTCCCCTTGCCAAGGGATGGGGTTCCAGTAGCATGTATTCCTAATTTTCGTTCTGGTAGTGAACGTTGTTCTTCCTGCCTCAAGGCCTGTACATTGACTTCTTCCTCTGGTGTGTCAAGGATGAGTTTTGAATACTGTGAACAATCAAATTGATTATGTTAAACGGGAACGCTTTATATTAAACGAAAACACATTATGTACTACACAAACGTAATATATTAAGCGAAAACTACAAAACTTAAAGTAAAACCTGGCAAAGATTAAGTAGAATGTGGAGTACCTCCTTTCCATTGAATGAATTCAGGAGAGGACCAAGGGATGCTTGCTTTCTGAAGCTATTCTCCCCATAGTTCAGGATCCTTGGTGACCTCCCAAATCGCACCTTCTTCCCGGTCCCGGTGACCTCATAAAACCATATGTTGAGGGCGATAGTGCACCCTCTCAAATACCCACTTTGTGTTCCTCTCTCCGAAGACCCGGATTGCACACGGGCGGCTGTCTTAGGGACGTCATCCATAAGCCACTTGTGAGTGGCTTGCGCCTATGCATAGCGGTTTAGTGTGACTAAGTTATCCACGTAGTATGCAATCCAATTGAGGACCACACACGAGGAGTTAGGGAAGAGCATTGAACAGAGGAGGTATGCCACCAGTAGCTTGACGAAGTTTTGTTCTTCCCCTCCTTTCTTGCGAACGAGTCGGAGAAGATTTTTTTTTCTGATGGCATCTTTGTGTCTATCGTATACTTTGCCTAGATATTTGTCTTCGAAGGCTGATTGTGTTTTCTGCTTCTTGAATACAACCCCTTCCCCATCACAGCGCAGGCCAAGGATGAGAATAACGTCTTTGGGTCTGAAGGGCAGCATGCTCTTTCCAATTCTGAATCTGTTAGTGCGCTCATCAAACCTATGTAATAAGGCATCGAGCAGTCCCCTTTCCTGCAGAACAGGTTCAATCTCCATCAAATCGGCAAAAGGTGTCATCCGAATGAGTGCCCAATGCTTATCAGTCATATGGGGCTTCAACTCGGCAATTGTTTCCACTACAGGCACTAAGTAGCATCTACCGTTGACAAGGTTCGTCGTCATATTTCCGTAGCCTGCATCAAAAGAGAGTTATTACGGTGGATTCTACAACGATTAAATGGGAACTGAGAAGAATAAATAAAAAAACCCCTTTATTAAATAGAAACACTAGGAATACTGGTACATATAATTCGTAACGATTGAATAGCAAATATATCATCTACCCTAAACCCTAAAATCAGAAAGACAAGAAAATTAAAACCGTAAACCATACATTCTTCTTGCAAATTCCCTGAACCCTAAACCCCAAAATCACTCACCAATGTGTGCAATCTTCCATCGCGCAAGTGCATACAAAGCATAATAAATAAGAGGAAACTCAGAAAATCATGGATAAACCACATAACCAGAGTTATTGTTCTAAAATTGCAACAATAGCTTACAGTAGTGGCTTTGATCTCCGGGGAGCGGCGACAAACAGCGGGAGGTCGGTTTTTGGCAGGGGCGGTGTCGCGGTGGTAAGAAGTTTTCGAAAAAACATGGCGTAGGCAAAGTCGAAGGCGCAACGTCTCTGGAAATCAAAACGTTGGGAGAACTTTGTTTGAGAAGATGAAGTTCTCTCTCCACCGTTTGAGTAGATGGGCGCACTATCTCTGGAGTGAAACTGCCCAGCCGTCACTTCATTAGATGGGGGCATTTTGGTAAGTTCGCCCGCTTTTATTTTGGTCAGAAAATAAAAAAACCATCATGTCATCATAATCGCATGCAATGATCTGAGAGGACATTTTGGTCAGAAAATATAAAAGTTAACAGAGTTAGTGGATGGAGGGACTTATAATTCATTAGTTGTAAAAGGAAGGATGGTTTGGGAAAGTCAAACTTTGGAGGGACTTTTTGTTCATTTCGCAAACTTGGGGGGACTTTTAATTCATTACCAGATAATTTATTAAGTAGGTATTTATAAGAAACTATTGGAAAAAACAACAATTAACGTTGATTAAATGATTTTTTTCTAATTAATATTTTGTGTTAAAAATTTAAAAGTCTTAATCTAGTGTTAACACAAATTCCGGGAAGATCCCTCGAATCCAGTTAACACTTGAATTTATAAGAATTTTGGAAAAAAAAATAACTCAAGAAAATCAAGAGAGAGAGAGAATCAAGGAAGTGAACACCAAGGTTTTAACATGGAAAACCCCACAAATCGTGGGAAAACCCACAAGTCTCCCATGTTTGGAGAAAGAATTTCACTATGGGCCATTTCCAGGAGTACATGAGAGGGAAAGAGAGAGAGAATGGATGTTCAAGGAATCAAGTCCCCTTACAAGTGTGAGGTACCTGCTATTTATAGATCTCTGATGTGCCCTCCTCGGTTTTCCCATTTTGATTGTCAACTCTTCTAGAATAACTTGAGGCTCCTCTGTAATCTCCTCGTGTCTTCACCGTTTAGAGTGCCTTGGTTTGTTATTGAGGGCATGAACATCTCCTCGGAACTGTGGAGCAGGCATCTCATAAATCCGAGGAGTGTGGGAATTGTGGGTGTCCGAAGAGGTCCCAGTAAGGTTACGGGGGTGAGCCTGTCTTTCGTCCCGAGGAGGTCTGAAGTCGAGGGGCTGCAGTGGTAATCCGTTTGATGGGATTGAAGGTAAATCTTTCCCACGTGTCATGCTAGGTTCATTCTTATCATCTAATATTAGTATTGACACATAATTTAGAAACTGATTTGATGTTTAACTTTTAAAAATTGGATGGATTAGGTATTAGTTACTGTTAATTATAAATTTTATTAGAGAATAATGATTAACCATAAATTCTTTTTTTTTATTATTTTATTTAAATAATCAGTTATTAATTGTTGATTTAGAGAAATAAGAATAATTTTTACTAAAAAATAATTTATTGTTTTCTTATTTTATTTATATATTTATTTTATTATGTTTAAAATAAGAAAAATAGAATAAAGCTGATAACAATAGACTAAATGGTTTGATCCTTCCTCAAACCCGATACATAACCGGACTATAAACTTTTTTTTATATTTAAAGCAAAAGTGGAAAGTGAATAAGTGATGCATGCCATAGCCCATGGTTTAAAGTGTATTTATTGATTATTTGACAGTTTGACACAACTCAGCTTCCCAAGGCTCAAGGTTTGACCATAGCATCTTCTCCTATATATATATATATATATATATATATATATAACTAGACATGTGGCAGCATAGGTGCTGCGACATGTCAAGATTTCGGGCCGGCTTGTGATGGGCCGTGTCGGCACGACTCGCGGGCCGTGCTGTCCAGCATGCATAGGCACAAAGCTGGCCTGTGCTTGTCACTGCCCGATTTTGCGACCCGAATAGTGTTGGGTCGTGTCGGTACGGCCCAGAATCCACCTATAATGGCGACAGAGGGAGAGAGAGAGAGGTGACGAGAGATGGGAACATCCCTTTTAACCGACCTGAACGCCTTATTTCAAGGACAAGTCAGGCATTTCGAAAGCAACTCTTTGAGCAAAGATATGGTTTAGAAGAATCTTATATTGTTCTGGATTGAACTGTTTATTGAGTTGGACCCAGTTTGGGGTCTAGGCTTGTTTTGGTTTAAAAATTGCCCCGTATAAAAATACGTAATTATTTTTAAATATGGTGGTGAGTCAAATTAGCATTTAAGAATTAAATATGGGAATAGGGGATCGAAGACATGGAAGATGATGCAAACAACTTATGAAAAGAGATGTTGAATCATATTGAGAAGGTAGGAAGTGAAGTCTTAGGGGGAACTAGGACCTCAACCACACAGAATCATGGTGATGGAATGAGGAGATACAAAAGGCTATTAAAGAGAAAAGATATTGATACAAGATGCTACCCACAATTGAGTACGGGGAAGCCTTTGAAAAATATAAGAAGACAAAAAAAAGAGGTAATTAAAGCAGTTAGTGAGGCCCGAGATAAATCTTTAGCCGATTTATATCAAAAGTCAGGGACGCAAGAAGGGGGAAATGAAATGTACAAGATAGTGCGACTAAGAGATAAAAAAGGGAAGGACCTGAACCAAGTCAAGTGCATTAATGATGAGTCTTAACAGGTCTTGAAAGGAGATAAGGAAACCAAGGAGAGATAAAGAAGCTACTTTGATCACCTATTCAATGCAAGTCATAAGGATAACTTTACAAATCTTTATGCATCAGCAATAAAGAGAAACTTTAGCTATACATGTAAAATCAAGCCCAGTGAGGTTAAGAAGGTACTGAAAAAGAAGAAGATTGGGAAAGCCTGTCACCCGGATCGTATCGCGATTGAAGTTTGGAAGTGTCTTGGAGAAGTGAGGGTATCATAGTTAACCAAACTTTTCAACTCTATCATAAGAGCATGGAAGATGTCAAATGATTGGAGAAAGAGCATTTTTGTCAATTTGCAATATTTGATATCATATATTTAGGAGATAATTATGGAATTGGTTAGGTACTAGCTTTATCTAGAAAAGTAAAGATAGCATTATATATCTTGTATTCTATTTGAATGTAATTGAGATCAAGAGAATTATTTTTTGTCTCAAATTTTATCATGGTACCAGAGCAGGCCTAAAAACCCGAGCCACCATCTCTTTTATCACACCACCACCGTCGTCTGAGGCCCTGACCGGCTAATAAGCTGAAGTTTTGTCAGCAATGATATAGCCATGGCTGCATCCAAGAAGGGACGCGAGAAAACCGATATGTCGAGGCCGAGGGCAAGCAGGAAATGAACAAGTCAATGCAATAGCCACGGTTTCTTCCATTGAGGGAAGCAATGGTTCGACCCTCCCCAGCTTATCTCATGAGCAGTTTCAAAAATCACTAACCCTCCTCGATTGTTCTAGTAAAAGCTCGGACAGACTTTCTGGTAAGGTTTTAGAAACCTTTACTTGGATACTTGATAGTGGGGCTTAAACTACATGACAGGTAAGAAAGACTTGTTGAGAGAGCTCAAAGAAACAAGTCCAATGCCGGTTTATTTACCTAATATGTCTAAGACAATGGCAACAATGGTTGGTCGCATTACTTTAAGTCCAGAGATGGAGTTGTTTGATGTACTTTATGCCCCAAATTTAACTTGTAACTTGATATCTATTCGTTAATTGATTTATGAGTTAAATTGTCAAATCATGTTTACTAATGAGCTTTGTGCGATACAGGACCGTACCTAGAGGATGCTGATTGGAGAGGGTGAGCTGCGAGAGGGGGGGGGGATTGGAGAGGGTGAGCTGCGAGAGGGGGGGGGGGGAGGGGGGGTGGGGGAGTCTATTGCTACACACCCATCAAGGCCCATTTGGCAATGAAAGTGTATAGGACTCAAGCATGGTCCGGTATAAATGAGTGTTACATCAGTCTAGTCGGCATCTCTCTTTTATCTCGGATATTAGTAGTTGTTTTGATTCCAAGAATAATTTTGTTTGTGACACATGTTATAGAGCAAGACAAACACATTCTCCTTTTCCTTCAAATAAGAGTAATACAGTTGATTGCTTTGAGTTGATTCATTGTGACTTATAGGTAGGGGTGGCAATGAACCGAACCTGAACGAACTGAACCCAGCTCGAGTTCGGTTCAAAATTCAAATTGTTCAGCTCGAGTTCGGCTCGAGTTCGAATGATAATTTTTGAGCTCAAGTTCGGCTCGAGTTCGAACTATAAATTTCAGCTCGAGTTCAGCTCGAATTCGACTCATATTAGCCACAAAATTTAATTATAAATAATCAAAATTAGAAAAATAAAATTTAACACTATTAAATACCATCAAATTTTTCAAATGATGGGATTCTTTAGTAAAAAGCAAGAGAGTAGTTTGCTCTTTGCTCACTGCTTACCATGCTCAACATCTAATTATATAGCACTTTGACAACCTCATCTTCCTTTCTTGTCCGATGTGGGACTAAAATGAAACTAGCTTTTTTGTGTTTTGCTCACAGGTTGACAGCATCACACACACACTGGCACACACGTATATATTTTGCTCACAGGCTGACATCATCACACACACACACTGGCACACACGCACACTAGCACACACGTATATATTTTGCTCACAGGCTGACATCATCACACACACACACATTGGCACACACGTATATATTTGTGTGTGTATATATATATATATATAGATATATATATTAATATTATATTATACTGATTTTAAGTTCCATCAAATCAAATGAGAATAAAGAATATATATATATATATATATATATATATATATATATATATATATATATATATATATATATATTCAAATTGAACTTAAACTAGTTAACTCTAGTGTGAGTTCGACTCATTTATCTTTTGAGCTCAATTTGAGCTCAAAATCAGTTTATTATTAAAATAATTGAACTGAACTCGAGCTAATATCGAATCGAACTCGAGTTGCTCGCGAACAGTTTGATTGTTTGCCAGCCCTACTTATAGGGACCATATCAGAAACCGTCATCATGTGGTGCATATTACTTTCTAACCTTGGTGGATGATTACAGCCGGGGGGTATGGGTGTATCTAATGAGGGAGAAGAGTGAAGCTAGCAAGTTACTCATGGATTTTTGCACGCTTATTAAAACACAATTTGGGTAAAGCGTGAAAAAGATTCGGAGTGATAATGGGCTCGAGTTTGGGGGGCCAATGCAATTGTTTTACAGAGAAAATAGCATAATTCATGAGACTAGTTGTACAGACACGCTACAACAAAATGGGAGAGTCGAGTGCAAGCATAGACATATTCTTGAAGTAGCCAGAGCTTTGAGCTTTCAGGCGTCATTACTAATTAAGTTTTGGGGTGAGTGTATACTCACAGGGCCTACTTAATTAATTGAATGCCAACCGTTGAGCTACACAAAAAATATTCTTATGAAATTCGTTTGGGATGACACCTTCTTATGAGCACATTCGGGTGTTTGGTTGTTTGTGCTACGCAAATAATAATCCAAGACAAAAGGATAAGTTCAGCTCTCAAAGACTGAAGTGCTCTATCATGTCTATTTTAGATTATATTCTTGTTGATTTGGATTGGAGTTCTCCATTAATGGGGAACTAATCTTATAGATACTTGGGTATGAGAAACCTTTGGATATTGCATTAATGACATATTGATTTCTATGTTTTGATTGATTGGATGTATGCTTGAATGTCTATTGGATGTTTTGTATTGATTGTGATCTCTCTACATTGCAAGATGCCCGGAGAGATTTCTTGGGTTCGATACAAGGGCTAGAGCTAGCGCCTCCTTATATTAGGAACATGCTCCATTAGAGAGGGTTGTGAGTACGCCGAGGGATTCGGGTGCTAGAAGGAGAGCGACTCTTTAGTAAAATTTAATCCCACAATCCTTCCAAGATATAGGTTCCCTTGAGCTTAAGACAATCTTAGGAGATTAGTTATCCAATCGCCTCATGAGAGGGATTGAATATAATTTAGGAACTCTTGGCACAAGCATCTCCAATCGTCTTCATAGACTTCTTTATGTATCCTTAGATTTAAATCCAAAGGGGACTCATACTCAAGCATCTCCTTCTCATGCTATAGTTTTCTCTCAATTAATTCTCGGTTTTCAAAGTTTGTCTCCAATCTTTTAATTCCTTAGATTTAGACTCAAAACTCACCAAATCTTTGATAAGACTAGATAATAGAAGTTTAGTTTACACTAGTAATTTATTCCTTGTGGGTTCGACACTCGACTCTAATAGTCCACTTGCTATAGTTGACACTCCCATCAGAGGTCAACTATTGGCATTTATCCCCCTTTAAAGCAACCATACCATGAAAGCTCCTCAGGTACACCTTATCCCTTAGGAAATTATGTAACTTTGACAATTTTTCTCAAAATCATCAAAGATTTTTGGCGGCTATTACTTTGAAGATCAAGCCCAGAAGTTATACAGAAGCAGTTAAAGATGAAGAGTGGCACAAGGCAATGGCCAAGGAAATTGCAGCATTAGAAGCCAATGGGACCTGGACACTCGAGAAGCTACCTTATGACAAGAAGCCTATCAATTGCAAGTGGGTCTACAAAATCAAGTACAAGGCCGACGATACGATTGAATGGTACAAAGCGCGCCTTGTGGCTAAAGGTTTCACACAAGTTGAAGGTATTGATTTCCACGAGACTTTCACTCCGGTTGCCAAGCTTGTCTCCTTACTGGTTTTCTTGTCTATGGCGGCAACACGCGAATGGGAGCTACACCAAATAGACGTAAATAATGTGTTCTTACATGGTGATTTAAACGAGGAGATCTACATGAAGCTTCCTCCTGGTTTTAAAGCGAACGGAAGGAATCGAGTTTGTCGGCTCAGGAAATCAATATACGAGCTTCGTCAGGCATCGCGCAATTGGTTCAATAAGTTAATAATTACTCTTCAACGACATGGATTTGTCCAATCGTTGGCTGATTATTCTCTTTTTACCTATTATCAAAATAGGATATTTCTAGGGATTTTGGTTTATGTGGCCGATATCATACTTGTTGGGAATAACTCCAAGTCCTATGCAGGATTCTAGACTTATTTAAATGAATGCTTTCACATCAAAATTCGGGGGCACTAAAGTTTTTCCTTGGTGTCGAAGTGGCGAGATCGTCTCAAGGATTATTTTTGAGGAGCATAGCTAGAAGCTCGCTTTGGTTAAGGGGGAGCTAGTTGATGGAGCGGCTTACCGACGCCTTGTGAGACGTTTGATTTATCTCACAATTACATATCCTGAGATTTCCTACTCGATTCATGTCCTTTCACAGTTTGTACAAGTGTCGCAAAAAAGAACATTTTGAGGTTGCAATGCGGGTTGTGTGTTACATTAAAGGTAAACCTGGTCAAGGAATTTCACTACGAGCTGATTGTGATTGAAGCTACGGGTGTATTGTGATTCAGATTGGGCAAGTTGCCCTATCACGAGGAAATCAGTCACCGGCTATTTTGTCACACTTGGGCAGTCTCCAGTGTCATGGAAGACAAAGAAGCAGTGCACAGTCTCGAGGTCATCGGCAGAGGTGGAATATTGAGCAATGGCGTCCGCGACTAGTGAGTTAGTATGGTTAAAGTCCTTATTAGCTTCACTTTTGGTGGTTCATTGTGAACCAATGGAGTTATTTTTTGATAGTCAATCAGCGATACACATCGAGGCAAATCCTGTCTTTCATAAGAGGACGAAGCACATCGAGATTTACTGTCACTATATCCGTGAGCATATTTAGTATGGGAAGATTGTTACAACACATTTGCCTTCGAAGTTTCAATCGGCAGATATTTTCATAAAAGCCCTTGCAAGGTCCCAATTTGAGTTTTTGCTAGGCAAGTTGGGCATCTACGACATACATGCGCCAACTTGAGGGGGAGTGTTTATTTGTAATATTTGATATCATATATTTAGGAGATAATTATGGAATTAGTTAGGTACTTGCTTTATCTAGAAAAGTAAAGATGACATTATATATCTTGTATTCTATTTGAATGTAATTGAGATCAAGAGAATTATTTATCTTATTCTATCATAAGAGCGGGGAAGATGTCAAATGATTGGAGAAAGAGCATTTTGGTCCCTATATATAAAAATAAGGGGTCATTCAAAATTGCACAAACTGTCGTGGCATTAAGTTAATGAGCCACACGATGAAACTTTGGGAGAGGATAATAGAGCATCGACTCAAGTATATTATGAAGGTATCAGAGAACCAATTTGGCTTTATGCCTAGTAAATCTACAGCACAAACCATTTATTTGTTAAGGAGCTCGATGGAAATCTACAGAAAGAAGAAGAAAGTTCTTCATATGGTTTTCATTGACTTAGAGAAAGCATATAATAGAGTACAAGACAAGTCCTTTGGTGGGCGTCGGAGAAGAAAGGCATTCATGTTAAATATATAAATGTTATTAAGGATATGTACGAAGGAGCAGTTATAAGTGTGAGAACAGTTGAAGGAGATACAGAGAAGTGCCCTATAACAATGGGTCTACATCAGGGATCAACCTTGATCCCATACTTGTTTACTCTAGTAATAGATGAGGCAACAAGTTGTATCCAAGATGACATCCCATGGTGTATATTGTTCGCAGATAATATTGTCCTAGTTGATGAGACTAGAGATAGAGTTAATTAGAAGTTAGAATTGTGTAGGAACACTCTTGAGAGTAAAGGCTTTAGGCTAAGTAGAAGTAAGACAAAATATATGCATTGCAATTTTAGTCAAAGTAGTAGGAACGGAGGAGAAGTGACACCAGGTGGGGTAGTAGTGTCGAAGTGTAACCATTTTAAGTATCCAGGTTCTATTTTCCAAGAGAATAGGATGATAGATGAAGATGTAACCTATAAAATCAGAACATGATGGCTTAAATGAAGAAGTGTCACATGTGTGTTATGTGATAAGAAGACGCCTAACAAAATGAAGGGAAAGTTCTATAGAACGACAGTTAGACCAGCCATGCTCTACCAAAGCGATTGTTAGACAACTAAAGTTCAACACATCCATAAGATGAATGTGACAGAAATGAGGCTGTTAAGGTGGATAAGTGGTCATACAATATTGGATTAGATTAGAAATAAATATATTCGACAGAAGGCGCATGTTGCACCAATTGAAGATAAAATAAGAGATTGGAGTTTAAGATGGTTTGGACACGTGCGTCGTAGTCCCCTAAGTGCCCCATGTGATAGTTTGGCAACATAAGGTAAAAATAGGAGTGAAGATAGATTGAGGATTATATGGAGTGAGGTAGTGTCTAAAGATCTACGTTTATTAGATGTTGATTCGAATCTTGTCTTTGACATTGCTACATGGAGATAGAGAATTCATATAGCCAACCCCATCTAGTATGAGATTAAGGCTTAGTTGTTGTTGTTGTTGTTTTCTCCAATTTAGAATGATAAGTCAAGTGAGAACAGAAGCTTTTTCATAGACTAAGAAGAATATCATAGCAGAGTCTAAATTCCCTTCAAGAATCCTTCATGATAAAAATTCATAGATTTGAAAGCTTTATAGCAGTTCATGAAACATTAATCCAACCGGAGCTTCTCTTGCATTTGCTTAACTGAAGCTAAACCAGACAAGCAAATGCAAATTGAAAAAAAAAAAAAAAAAAATGCATTTAAGAAATTTCATCTCAGTTCATACACAGCATAATTCATCCAAATACAGAAAATGCAAAACATTTACAAGGATCAAAGTTTGGAATAAATTTCAGTATGAAGAGCTAAGTCAATCTGCTTGTCCAGATCAGGCTTCATTAAAGTTTGACATCGTTCAAGTTTCAATAATAGTTAGAATGTATAAAGACTTCAACAAGATAATATCTGAACCTCCAGCTCTAAATACAATCACCAGCTACAATTTGAACAACACTTGCTTATTTCATTGAAGACTGATACTTGCCGTCACCTCATTTTATGCTACTTATCATGGTGCTTCCTTTTCCCTTCTTTTTTTTCTTTCTTTTTTGACTTGCCCTTCTTCCAACTGTGTTTCTTAGAATGATATTTCTTAGAAAGGCATGCATCAGCCTCAGAATCGGTCAAGTTGTGACCATCATTGAGGTGTTCTTTAGTTTTAATGAAGGATGGCTTTTCGGGACCGACGATGCGCATTTCCCACCGTTCTTTCACCCTCACATCTGGAGACAGAGAATGTTGTTCATGATTATTGGATGGCGTAGACAGAATCTGAGGGCCTGATTCATCCATCCTGGAGCCTACGGCACCTCTACCTCGCTTTGTTCTGGCAAAAACGAAATAAGTTGTTTGTCAGATAAGTACATTTGTAATAATATCTATGGCTGAATCCGGTGTCGATACATACAGTAAAATGACACAGGGATTGATCATTATAATGACAAAACAGAGACATGCTCTTTCACATAGCCCATGCCGCTTATGATATCATCCACCAGCGGCCTAAAATAAGGATTTTAAATTACTTTGCATCTAAAATCCACAGTTAACATTCCAATATCAGGTGTATGCATCATAAAATAAGAAAGTAAGGGTATTAAACTAATTTATTGCCTCATGTACAGTAAATGGCATCTGAATTAAAAGTGCTCTCTAACCTTGACTGAAGGAATTTCTCAATTTCCTCATCCCCCATACCATCCTTACCAGGGTAAGGATCTTCATGAGACCGGCTTTTGCTTGATGAACATAGGGCAGCAGAAGCTTTATCATCTTCTTCATGCCCAGGTTTCAGTCTTCTTTCTACCTGTCTACTATGGCGCTTTTCTGACCTGAAGCCGTTACTATCAATTGATCTGTTTCGTAGCCTAGAATCCAGCTCCAGCTCTCTATCTCGAGCACGCCACATTTCACTAACTTCAACAGCTCTATTTGCTGCAAGCAAACTTCCAACAATAAGCAAATCAGCCAGCTAAGAAGCAACGAAAGTAGAGAGAGGCAGGCAGGCCAGAGGCAGTTGACCAAGGGAAAACATACCTTATCTTAAAATTTGCATATAGAGGAAATACTTAAAATTTGCAAAAGAAGATGACTACAGAATTTTTTTTTACGAAGGATATAACAGAATGCAACCTATGAAAGAAAACTTTGCTCCCCAAACTCCATAATGATTATATTAGAGACCGTATACTGCCCTTCATTCTCAAAGTCTTATAAGAGATACGTAGCAAAATAAGCTCACTCTTCAGAATGCTCCCCCAAGAGATTAGGTTCAGATTTCACGATTTCCCTCTATTTAATTATATGATGGAAAAACAGAAGACAAGAAGAACTAATTTTACAAATAAATCTATAGAAAAGAACTTGTGTGATTGTTAGTACAATTTCTACTTCACAAAATTGGGATATTCTAAACAGAATTATTATCTGCATATCAAGTTGTAAATTTTACTGTTAAAACATATTACCTGGGCTCAATTTAACCTAATACGATGAGAAATCCAGGCTTTAAATCCAAATTCACTCAATTAACCGATATGGGCCTAAAAACTGGTAATATGTTCTAGTCTTCTTTTTTTAAACGTTAATTCACTTCGCAAAAAATATAGCCATGCTCCGGAAACATGTTAGATGCAAACTAAATACATATTATCTAGGCTAGACCCAACACAAAAGCTAAAGCTGATATGATGCAAAATTTAGACATACAACCAAATCCAAGTTCACTAAATCAAACAATGTGGGGACTATTAATTCCTCTAAGTTACTGCATATCCTTTACCAACAATGCCTAAATATAAGAAGGGCAAAAACCATAACCTCATTAAACCAGCCATTTGTTAAAGCAGACAAAATGGCATAGATAATATAAACTAAAATAACTAGCTGAAAATTATAGAAGGTTATTCAACTAGAATGTGAAGAGGTTCTTCATTGTTATCAGGTTATCGAGTGTAGGAACATTTATATCCTGCCATCAGTTCCTACATAACATGAAGAGAATAGCTATTACCAGATGGGTAATACTTTACTTCCTTGTGCAAGGGACTTTTGGCTTTTTTTAAAATTTGGTTAGTAAATGGTTAAACCAATCTGATGAAAGCACCTGATGTTTTAAAGAAAGAAAAGTAAATCCTACAAATAAATAATCTAATTCACAGCATTAACATTTGGATAGTAACAGGCACCAAGTTCAAAATGATTATTAACATTTAGGATAATAAATTGTCCAAAATTTTAAATCCAAGTCAGAATGTTTTGTACGTGGAAAATTAATCCCATCCTCTAATGGGGGAAGACAATAGCGATAAGTAACAACAAACCTTGTTGAACTCCAAGAACAGTAGCTGTGAGAAAGCGAGAATTTGGGTGACTCCTTACATTTGGTTGCTGAAGATAGACATGAACACCTTCTTTATCAGCTTGAACCCTCAATCTCCTTGCCTCTTCCATTAGCATGGATGCAAGACGATTCTCTGTTTCTAGATCCATTGCCCTTTACAAAATGAATTGAGAACTTCAAATCAGTGCATAAAGGTGGTATTGATCAAGAGAATCTAGGAAGAGAACTTCACAAATACACTTGTAATCTTCTCAAGAGACCAATTATGAGCAGCATCACCTCTCAAGGATAGAAGGAGAAGTTCAAATCATTGCATAAAGGTGGCATTGATCAGAAACAATATTATAGTTGTACCAAATACCAATACTCAAGAAAAAAGAACAAATTAATGACTTGAATAGATGTATCAATAAACAATCACAACCCTGAGTCCATAGCTAGTATACCTAAGTTGAAGAAATAAAAAGAAAGAAAAAAATTATATTGATAGCATGACTTTTTCAAAATCCATAAAGCTTTCTATCACTTTTTCAGCGCAACCAAATCATCATTCAAACATAAAAGAGAAAACATCAAACGAAATCCAAACAAAACCCATTAAAAGCGGATCAAGTACAAGGATCACAAACTCACCGATCGATACAAGAGCCGGATCAAATAGAACCAACGATGAGATCAAGGGTAAAAGCTCCACAACGTAAAGCAGAAGGAGAAATCTAAGATCGCCAACGACGGGACGGTGAACGCGAGGAGAGGCTTCACGAGAGAGAGATCAGAGACGAGGGCTTTTGGACGAGGCCAAGCGGAGCCCTAAAAACAATAAAAAGATGATTTTATTACAAAGATGGGAGGAATCTCAATCTGTATGAATTTCACATTCCAAAAAATCATAAAAAAAAAACAAGCACCCTAAAATAATTCCTTCCCACGAAATCTCAAATTATGCCATAATTTATAGATTATGTCATAATGTCTATATTATGTAAAAATTTGATATTTTATAATAAAATTAGATGCTGAGGTGTTTGGGTAACTTTTATGTTGGATTCTATAAAAATTTTATATTTTAATATATCTAATAAAAAGGCCTCTTGGCCGTGGCCGAGTCCTCACTCGAGAAGCAGTAAGGTTGAATCTCCTGAGGCGAATATATCCGCATTGTGTGGGTTGCCGGTGGGTGTGGCCACACGCATACGGTCGTGTGGGATTGGTAGTCCGCGAGGCGGTAAAGAAGGCGATTGCGCCGGGCTGATTACACTCGATTAATATCCGTGGCGGTCAAGTCATCTTGCCAGGTGAAGCAAGTGATAGTCGTCCGTGCAGTGTCCTATCTTGAACATAATGAGGTTTATCCCCTTGTTTCAAAAAAAAAAAATAATAAAAAAATAAAAAATGTTATAAAATTGGGAAAAGTTCCACTCCCTCACAATCTTGTCTTTTTGGTAGAATTTAAATATTTATTTTTAATCATAAGTAGAGTAAAACTTAAACTAATGAACCATGAATTCAGAGATAACTTTTAACAATAATTATAAATGACTACTTTTTAACGGTTATTTTTTCAACATCTATTTAATAACAAATATAATCTAATGGTTATTTTTAATTATATAAAAAAAATTATTAGGCTAGTCAAACACTCTTTTATAAGAATAAAATCGGTAAGAATTTCTGTAATAAATATCTTCACTTTCTAAAAAAAAATTTCTATATAATTTTTTATTTTATAACCAAATAAACCCTAAAATTGAAAATAAGCCATTGATAAAGTTTGAAAAGGTTAACCATAATTTTTGTCTTTGAACTTTAGCTCATTGTTTAGTTTTTTATAATACTTTTAAAATGGTCAATAGTCCTATTTTTGAAAAATATTCGTTTTTGGTACTTCAACTTTTATTTTTTTGAATTACTTTTTTTTTAATGTGACAACCAGTACCTACTTGAACACTAACTAGGCTTGTATATGTGGACATTTATACCACACCATGTCCATGTGGTTATAAAAATAAAAAATAAAATAAAATAGTTTACATATTGGCCCTAATTTTTTTTTTTTAAAAAAATGTCATTAAGAGCTTTTTTTTTTCTCTTTTTCACGTGTCCACCTAAGTAAGTAATAGGTGCCATATTTGCAAAAAGAAATATTAAAAAAAATTCAAGTATTAAAATATGTATGTTGATTCAGCACCAAGGACCAAAAACATGTATTTTTTGAATGTATAAGAATTGTATTGAACATTTTAAAAATATAAAATTTATTGAATATTTTCAAATATGTTCACATATGAAAACCAATAATGAGATTTTCTTTATTTTATTATTTTTTGGTTCCTGGCCGTAAGTTTACCAATAAGAGCAATGCTAACCAACTTACATGAAATGTTCACACGAATGATTATTAACCATTGAATGTTCCTCAAGATCATCAAGATGACCATCTCGAGATAAATTCAATAACTGGTAATGATTCGGAAAGCCTGTTTGTGTAAGTTGGTCGGGTTTTTTTAGCTTTTCTCTTCCAATAATGAGACTGGAAACTAGGGGTGTAAGCGGCCGGAGAACGCTTTCGTGAAAGCTACTTCGAGATCGGCTCGGATAATATTCCGAATTGACTGAAATTTCAACAAAATGCTTTCATTTCGGCAATTTCATGAGCCTAATCGAGCTTTATATATATATATATATATATATATATATATATATATATATTAATACATGAGTTGAGCTCACGAGCTCGAGCAATTCGAGCTTCACAAGCTTGATTTATTGGCAATTCGAGCTTCACGAGCCAAGCTCGAGTAGCTCGATTAATAGGCGAGCCGAGCTAGAGCAACAAAATTAAGGCTCGAACGAGCTCGAGCCGAGCTTCGAGCCTCGAGCTTTTTTCACGAGCTAAGTTTAAGCAGGCTAATATTCGGCTCGGCTCGGCTCGTTTACACCCCTACTGGAAACTACCTGATTTAACATAGTTTAGAATAAAAATAACCAATACTTAAATATAAAAACTTATAGAACATATTCATTGCGGAGTGGGGCGGACCCAAAGTTTCATTGATGCAATTTCTATCTCTACCACATCAAACTCAATAAAGAGAGTCATATCACACCTTGATTTGATGAATAATAATCAACAACAACAACAACAACAACTAAGCCTCAATCCCATGCTTCGCTTTTCATTTATTTCATAAATATTTCATATGTTATTTGCTTTCAGTTCTTGGTGAAATTAAATTATATCCAAGCGATCATTTTGATGTAACAATCATCCTCATCATCATCAGCTTCCTTGAGCCTTATCAACACTTTCCCTTAGAATGGCTATAACTTTAGCCGGCTCTGCAGCTCAAATATTGAACTTCCTGCCACAATGCAGTTTGCTCCTGCTGAAGCTGCCATTTCAATAGTTGAAGGACCCAATCCACCATCCACCTGCACCAAAATTGCAACAATATACGTTAAAAGTTTCAATATTTTTAGCCAATAAGAGCAAATATAAAGAGATGATTGTTATCTGAAAGAAAGCAAAAGAAAATCTTTTGCTAATGTCTGTTGTTTAGCTCACTCTGTCCAAAAACATTCAAAGAGAAATTTCAAGACAACAAAAGAATTGATTAATCTTGGATTCTAGCCTCCCTGTTTATTATACCAACTCAAGTTGTGATCTAAATCCATCTTGATTCAAGCGCATCTAGGCCTTGATAATTTTCTTAAAGAAGTTGCTCAACAATTCCATGTTATGATTATTTATTGGGAATTTTCACTAAATTACAATGTGATTTGCCTCTTTTGCTCGAAATTCGAGAACTTTGTGGTTTGACTTTGAGCAGCGTAGTTTAATCCATGAGCATATTGGTGCCAAAACACATAACCTTGTTAAACTTACTAACGTGACATTAAAAAAAGACATGAAATGATCTTTTCATCATTATGTTAAAAGGTCATTTCATGTCTTCTTTTAATGCCACATCAGCAAGTTTAACAGGGTTATGTGTTTTGGTACCAATACGCTTACGGATTAAACTACATGATACTAAAGTGCTCAAAGTCAAACCGCAAACCCCGAATTGATAAAGAGGCAAATCATAGGGTAGTTAGTGAAATTTCCCCTTATTTCTTTGTCAAGACGAAAAAGGAACCCATCTTCTTACTCTTCAAGCATTCGGTTAGTATGTGTGGTCTCCATTGGTCTTTGGTCTTAGAGCGCCATTTTGAGGTAGGAGGTGATTTCCAATAATTTATAGGTGTGTCTAGTTCTCATATTAAGCCAAGACAATGTTGAGAAGAATTATATTGGAGAGGCCAGTTTGATGAATCAAAACCCTTGACCCTGGCTACTTTAACTAAGCATCAGTTAAACAAGTAGTTTCCAATGACATTGCCCACTATATCAAAATCTCAAAGAAAATAAATGTTGCCATAGAGAATTTGAAGCCGAAATTGCAGACTTGCTCCACTACACTTGTTAGTGCCAACACAATCTATGTAAAACAACACTAACAATAGTAATTAAAAAAGAGAACCCCCAATAGAAAGAAAGCACACGCCAAACCACAAAGCAGTAAAAGAGCATAAGAGTTTAAGTGGTTCACCCACTATAAGGCTGCATCAAAAGATAGGCCACCAAGCAAGCATGATTCCATTACATCAGGAGAGATGGGGCATTACCTCTGCACAAACCATGGTGTACACACCATTATTCCTCTTCTACCACAATTCCAATAGCATGAACCTCTCACCCAACACCTACTCTTTAGAAAGACAATGAAGAACCCAAATATCTTGTGATCAAACACCTTTTAGAAAGCAGTTAAGAAGATTAGAAAGCCTTGTAGAGCAAACCCTTTTCCAAAAACATCCCCACCCCTCGTCCGTCTCATCTCACTTATTTGAGAGACTACCCTTTACACTAAACACCACATTCCTAAGATGCCGGTCGTATAACAAACTAATATTTACATAATTATTAAGTGCTCAGGAGTAATTTTGTATCACTAATCCCGACAGAAGCAAACACCTACTTATCTAGCTGTTTCGCTTATCTTTTTCTTTCATGGAAGAAGGATGCCAATACTTTTATAGCTAAGCTCTGATTCTAATTCCATAGCCATCAATTGTGACAAGGTCATTATTAATTCAAGAACAAGATAAAACATATAGAACGCCTGATCATACAGATGTTTAAATCTTCTACTTTCTTCAGAAAAGAAGAATACAATACTTTACACATGCATTAATTCTCATTTCCATATGCATTAATTGTAAAACAGCTCATTATTAACTCAAGGGCCACAGATATACTCAAGTGATTGAAACTTTATCTCAAAGGTGTTGCTCTCACCTCAATGTCTAGAGAAGGGTACTTCTTTCTCAATGCACGGACCTACCAAGAAATTCCAAGTGAATGATCAAATAAACATGAAACAACGGCTATTAACATGAATAGGAAACCACATGTACCTTATCCATCATTTCTGGCATAAACTTTTGGCCACCAAAACCAGGTTCAACTGTCATAATAAGGACCATCTCCACAGGGTTTTCATCTTCAACCTGTAAAATAACATGCCGTGTGGACTTGTCAACCATGGTAAGTATCAATAGCTGACATCAAATACAAAGTTCAACATCTGGCACAAATGTTCTTTGAAATGACAATTCCCAATGGCTGATGATGTATTCAATTTTCATTGCATGGATGTTCATAGAAAAATAGCATATTGAATGAGGAGTGTACATCAAAAAGAAATGCACCGAAATGGTTAGATTAATATAACTCAATCAGATAACTACCTTATCAATTAGTATTTATGAATAAACAAGAAATGTATGTGCGTCACATTCACATGAATGCTCCCATTTATCAGACTAAAAAACACATGCATATAAATATTTATAGTGCAAAACTTTTTGTTGCTATCCAATACCCATAAATACCACCCAGTATCCTAGAAGAGATTATCTCTATGATCCCGCATCTTTCTGAATACAGAGGCTTGAATTGTTTTTTTCTTTTTTTCATTTTTATTTCTGTAAACAACATATGAAAGTAGGGCATTGCCTATGTACTCTTAACTATATATATATATGATAGCCATGTTGTAGGGGGTAATCGTAAGAATGTATATGATATATAGTGAATCTCCTTTTAAATGGAAAAAACACTTTCCAAAGCAACCTGTGTGTTTCAATATGAAATTAGATTACACCATGCAATCCCAAAATAAGCATTTCACACTTTTCCATGGTTCCAAAAGAGTTATGAGAACCGTGCTTAGCCTAGCAAGTATAACATAGTATCATTGTAGTTGTTTTAAAAAAAAAAAAAATTAATTGCCAGACAATTCAATGGTGCTAAACAATTTATGCTTTACAACCTTTGCTTTCGCTGTAGAGAATAATTTAGAGGTACTGAAATTTCAACATCAATCCCAGTAGATTTTTTACCTCAAATTGCCAGGCAACCCCTCTTATTGAATCAATAGTTCTATCATGAATTGTAATAAAAAATCTCCATCATCCATGTCAAGATATAAAGTGGAATATTGATTATTAAATTCCAAGTCAACAGATCAAGAGATGCATACCATCCAAGAATATGTTTTCCAATGAATGTAAAGATGATGCAATGATGATTGGAGTCAAGCATGGTTGTTATCTATTAAGCAAAGGAAACCTGGAACAAGAAACAATAAGATACCAGGGTATCTAAGCAGGCAGCTCAAAGCTTACCAATGCATAAACTTCTTCAATAGGAGTTCCAGGCTTCAGTGACACCCCAGGCCGCATGCCCTTTGTCTTGATGCTCTGGATGAGTTCACGCCAGTTATCTAAACAATCATCGTTGAGTATTCAATATAAAAAGAAAATGTCGAAGCTTAAGAGAAAAACAATAGATAAATAAATATGCAGAACATACATAACATACCTTTGGACACCTCAATATGGAATGTAAACCCTGAAGCACCAGCTTTTGCTAATGCCTCCACATAATCTAGAGGATTAAGTAACCATAAGATGACAGTCCAAGTATGCCCTTGACAAAATAATCAAGACAATGGCAATTTAGACACTAGTAATGATCCCTTGGGACAACATATACAAGATAAACAGAGTAATACTTTGTGTGCTTCCGTAAACTCTCAATGACTGGGGCTCCAATGGTCAAATTAGGAACAAAATGCCTGAGAAGATAATGTTGTAAGAATCATTTCCGAAAATTTATTCACCAACAAAACGGTCTAGGAGAACAAAATGTTCTGCATGTTAGCAATAACATAAAAATTAAAACTTTGATAACTACCAAACATAACCATAAGGCAGATAAGCAGCATTGCAAGTTGCATGCCTTGATTTTCCATAAGAAAGATGATTAGACTACCAAAATACAAACCCATTGAGCTGAAAATATAGTAGTTAGATAATATAAAAATAAAAAATAAAAAATAAAAAAGATTTTCAACTAAAGGAACAAAATGAGAATCATCAGTAAGAATTGCAGCGCAGTTCAATGAGTAATTAGACACGCATTATGTCAGCGTTGCTAGTTAAGGAGAAAGGTTGAATAAAGTGAGCAGAAATAGGATACATTTCTGGATGTATATATATATATAATATAAAAAATAAAAATAAATAGGATACATTTATGGATGGATGCACCATTTGTGATAGTTGTAAATACTCGTATGTGACGGGAAAAACCCAAATAACACATACAATTATGCTTCCTTCTCATTTTTCCCTAGCAAATACTTGGGGGAATTTTGTTTCAATCGTTCCTGTATATTACTTTTATAATCATTTTTAGTTGAGAGAACTTATTCGGAATCATTTCAGATCCAAAGATAAATTTGTCTAATCAAAAGCAGCAACAATAGATCAATAATGCCTTCAGATCAACTATTATAATTGAGAAGTATCTTAGATTTTTTTTTTAAAAAAATAACTATTCTGAAAATGAATTCCAAAGGGTCACAAATGCTCTTTAGAGCAACCAAACACTTTATCAATGGTTTCATAGAGCTTATGAAGAATGAGTTATTTAACCACAAAAACCAAAGGATTATTTCCCTGTCCTGTTAAGAACCCAGAATATTTCAATGGTCAGATGCAGCATAGATCCTCTATCTAAGCATTGTAAGTGAGTGCGAGAAAAGAAGTTTTATTACATGATAAGGGTTCCCTGGTTTTCAAGTAAAATCCTTAAAGACATTACTGAGATGCTAATTTACCTAAAAAAACTAAATGAGCTTATGACATCCTACAAAATACCTGTGAGGCCATTCCTCAGATGATAATTTACTGAAAAAATAGAATAGGAGCCCATGACATCCTATCACTAACATAACCCAGCTTGGAGACCAAAAACATGTGCCAAAGCTAATAACAAAAGCTGAAACAAGGTATCAAAATATAAATGAGGAAAGCTTTGTAGCTCAATATAAAGGTAATTAGAATTCAAGTTCATTCATGCCAAAACAAAAACTAATTGATTTTTTTATTTGGTTAATTACGCCATCAGTATGGCAAAGAATGGATAAACTAGTTCAGCTGGACATGTGAAAAGCCTAACTGATCAACTTCTGACTCCAGAGGATGATTGATATTTTTCTAACTCTAGCTTATTTTTAGTCACAATATTCCTGGAATAATTTCAGTTTCAGAGGATGAATCAAAAGGCTATAGTTATTCAAAACCATTGCTACCGGCATTACGGCATAATTGCATGATTGAAAAGCACATAAACCAAACATTACAGAAAAACCTAATTCTTCAACAATTCAAATCAACATTTTGAAAGTACCAATGTTAGTAAGAAGTTGCCACTTTCACAAATGACAAAGACAATTCTGCTCAGTAAGATATAGAGATTGATCTTTCCATTAGAACTAGTAAAGTAAGGCTACCACCTATACTGTTAATTGAGAACATGAAAGAGTGCTAAGAAGTTTCTAAGAATAACTTACACTGCAAACATTGTAAACATGAAAACAACGTGAGAAAACAAAATGAGCAGATGTTGCACAAGCATTCAGAGATATCACTTACCCATCCTGCAAATTAAAAGATAAAAACCATTAGTTGAAGCATGTTGAAGCATAGCCATTTACAAAGAAAAGATTAAATATTCTCCATCATTAATGGTCAAGTACCATGGCATAGAAAATAAGATTTAATGTCACAGCACAATGAAATACATTTACTGAGAAACTTGAAAACATATAATATGCATTCAATATTCTATTGAAGATTCTTGAAAGATGAGCATGAAATCATAATAAAGCAAAACGACCTTTAAGAAATGCACAACAGCAACGACATAGAGCTTGTCCCCACTATCTTCTCAACTATGTTGGCAATAATGAAACCACAACGCCACCCAAAAAAAAAAAAAAAAAAACACTCGATCTTGAACAAAAATCCCATTGCACACACACACTCACATAAAAGAACATTATAAATTTCAAATAATCACCTAAGCAATGAATTTGATTGCCATATTTGCTCAGAGTCAGGACAGCAAAATCCACCAATGCACGACCGCAAGTTGAGATTTTGAGATAAAGGTTCAATCCACAAAAGCATAAAATAGCATAAATACTCCCGGAAATCAGCACCAAGATCACGATCATGACAAACAAATTAAGGTCTCCCATTTAAAGAAAAAAAAAAAATCAAAGCAAGGGGATCTAATCCTAAGATCACCAAACAACACAAAAAGATGAAATTTCTCGAATGAAAATAGATAGATCACCATGATGTCCATATGGAGCCAATCAGCTCCACACAGGAGCATCCTCTCCGCCTCCGTCGCCAAGTTTGCAAAGTCCGATGACAGCATCGACGGCGCAATCTTCGCCTTCACCGCCATCTCTCTCTCTCTCTCTCTCTCTCTCTCTCTCTCTCTCTCTCTCGGGGTAGTTGTTCGCAAGAGTCCTATAGACTCACATATAATGGAGTAGCCGGGCCTAGCCGGGGGTTGGTCGGAGCACGAAATCTCGGTCAAATGTTGGGAGTTTGGACCGAATGGTCCGGATCATTTTAGCGGGTCGGATAGTTTGTTAGCGGATTTGGATGGGGATTCCAATCCGTCCTCACACGACTCATACGGGAAGACGGGCTGGTAAATTCTCGTCTTTCCGGTGGTTGAACTGAAGCACAACTGGCTACCAACGGGGTAATTTTAAAAAATAGTAAATGTTATGGGCAAAATCCAGGCGTACATGTGGCTTGATCATAAGCTTGGGACAATTTAGCCTAACGGCCAAGGAGGCACCTATTGATGGCTTGGGGGGCACATCAGAGGGCCCTCCCGAGGGCGAACAAGAGGTAGGCATGTGCTTGGCACCCAAACAACCCCTAACGACCTACGGAGAGGGGTAAGGGGAGAGGGGAGAGGGGAGAGGGAGGGTCGAATGCTATTTTTCCTAAGCTCTCACACTCATTTAGGGAGAACTCTCCCCCTTCTCTTTTTTCCTCCTCTTCTTCACTCTCCTCTACTCTCATCCTCTCATCAAACTTATTAACTTGACCGTCAGAGGGTTCAGGATAGAGCCCTAGACTTCCATAACAGAGTTGCAGCTCGGAGCCCTCGCTCCTTAAGCTGAACCTCACCTCGCCTGGTCCCTAATCGTTGATCGGTTTCCTCTTAAGTCATCTGCAAGTCATCTTCTATGTCGAATTAAACTAGTTGATCTTGATCCGTGCCGATCCCTAAGAAACGCAGATTTCGGCATTAACAATTGGCGCCATCTATTGGGACCTGAACAAAAAGCTTCGTGAACCTTAACCATGCATGCTGAGGGGCAAAAAGAACTAAGCCGCCCTTTGACGGGTGGTGACCCCGTCGTGCTTTCGGCAACCCACGGAGACTACAATCACTCCTTCGAAGCAACCAACGGTCCTAGAGGAGGACCAGTGACATGCAAATCCGCATGCTCCAAAAGAACTTGGAGGTGCTCACTAAAGCCATCCAGAGGCAAGACTAAGGTACACTTTCAACCCCGTCTGCCACCCGTGGAAGGATTTTCTTAGGAGTCATGCGAGACAAGGGAATGGTCTCCTACAAGGGCTCTAGAGTCAAAGGCATGCACTTAGAAAGGTGGAGAGCACATCCAACCTGGGCTTACAACGCAGGTTATCTCGGCCGGTCTTGCTCCAAGGAACCCCACGGTTAGGGTGGCAAACAATTAAAGCTGTTTGCCAAAGAACTTCGAGTTGATTCGATATTAGCTTCGAGTTTGGATTCGATTATTTTAATAACAAAGCGAACTTGAACTTAAATTTGAGCTTTCGAAAAATAAGTGAGTTGAACTCAAACTAGAGTTAGCTCGTTTGAGTTTGATTTTGTTACTCCCGAGCACGGATTCCGACCTCGGCGCACCTGCGGTCGATTAAATGCAGAGTGGAGTCGAGCTACTTTCGGACCTGAAGGCCTAAGCATGAATAAGCAGATAACAAATAACAACATAACATAATTTTAAACAAGTCTTACAAAATCATAAGGGTCCATAAGCCCTACATTAACCAGGCCCTACAAGGGTCCTATAATCAGTGTCTCTCACAAAACAGAAATAAGGGAGATCCTCGTACCTCCGCAAATACCCTGATCCCCGATAGCCTCCTCTGATCAAATCCTTTACACCTCAGGATCTGAAAAGAAAAAAAGAGCAAGTGTGTGAGCTTTCGGATGGAAAGCCCAGTAAGTACCCCTGCGGGGATCATAAAAATACAATAAAACAACAAACAGATCAATGGGGTCACACCCCTCAAAAACATCAACTATAGGAGTTTTACCACGAGCAGACAATAGTACGACCCCTAACTACAGTAGCCCTTAAGCTCTGTGATGAGTCTCAAAGAAAGCTCAACAAGGAACACCCCCGGTCAGCGAAACCAGCTAATCGCTGTAAACACGACCCTCCAATCGTAAGTCGGTAGCGCCACCTCTCATACGTGTATACACGGCCAACGTACCATTCCCACTGACGGGCAGGACAACCAGAGTATCATCCCTCTGGTATGGTAAGCTGAAACGCCAGGGTGTCCCGTCCCTGAACGTTTCCCAACGGAGCCCTCACGCTCCACTGAGTCCGGGTGGAAGACCAACAATAAAATAAGGGATTCAAACATCCCTTGACAATCAAACATGCTCAACAAGAACAATAAAGATAGCATGTATGAACTCAATAAAACAAGGCATCAAAACTGTCAACCATAATAATAACTAAGCCAAGAAAAACTCCGAAGAGTGGGTACAAGGCAAGTGTACTTACTTTTAACAAGAGCTGGAAACTTCCTTAGTTTCCTTCTGACGCGTCTCTAAGCCTCCACGTCGGTATCTGGTAATAAAACCTCTATTAATGGAAGAAATGCTAGAAAACCCTACATTTCTAGATGCACATGCCTTTACTCTCTCGCTTGGTGAGTTACATTCTAACAATTAAGTCCTGAGGTAACCTACTCGGTTACCGACACATTTACCTTTGTGTATTGTCCCTAGTTCGACCCTTACCATTCACTCGGTTAACTAGTCCATCGTCCAACCTTGAAGACCTATCTTTCGTGTCTTAACACTTATTTTAACCCTGCCTGGTCATTTAGACAAATTGGGCAGGCTTAGCCTAGCCCGCTAAGCTGTTTGGTCCTCATTCGACAAGTTCTATTTATTTTATAAGGACCAAGCTCTATTACATAGCTTGCCATGTCCTAGCGATTAAGGCCCAATTGGTGGGTTTAGGGGTCTTGGGTTCGAATCCCACCCTTGCACCATTTTGCTTTACTTTCCTTTTTATTATTATTATTATTATTATTATTATTATTATTATTATTATTATATATAAACCGGTTAAACCCAACTTGGCTCCTTTAAACCTCTTACTTAAGCCCAATCCAATTGAACCCAACCAAGGACCCGATTTAACTTAGCCACATCCAATTTAATCAATTTAGATGTCCAATCCAACCAACTAAGTAGGTTAACCCATTTAAATCCAATTATCATACCTAGGTTAACCCAATCAAACTTTTTTTGATTAAATAACCTATTAGTTCAATTAATGGGTTAAACTTGACTTACTTAAATCATTTGATCAAATCCAAAATTATCTTGTTTGGTTCTTGACTAGTCCAACCAAAATGAATTGGTTGAGCCCAACTAGCTAACCCAATCAAACCCTTTTTAGTCTAATTAATCAAGCTAGTTAAGTTGATCCAACTAGATTTGGGGTAAAACTCACTTGTTAAAAGGCTAACCCTAGCCATCTAATCCAAATAGCTTAATTATTCTAATTAAACCGATTTAAACTAGGTTATCTTTTTAAATTAATCAAATTAATTTAATTTATTAAATCAATTCCTTATTTTTCTACTCCTTCTTTTTCTCTTCTCGGCTTTTATTGCCTCAGCGGGCTCGGGGAGATCATTTGGCGAGCACGCGTTCACCGGGGTGACTGCTGCTTGGGAGCCCAACACTTGTAGAGGCGTCCCTCCTACTCCGGCCGAGCATTGGTCTACTCCAGCTCCTTCATTGAAGCTCCACAAACCCGGCCGAGCGTGGCTCCACTCCGGCGAGCTCGAAGCGAACTTCATGGAGTGCATGCAACTTCTCTAAAGATCTTTGCGGGGTAGCGAGGCACTTACCAGGAGAACCGAGGGGCGATGCTTAGCGGCACTACCAAAGGCTTCCGGTGTCGGGCAAGGTTCTCGACTTTTCCGGCGTAGCCTTGATCGCGCCCCAGAGTGCTTGTAAACCTCTCTCTTCCCTTCCACTGTCTCGGCCTTCTCCTCCGCCCGAAGACGACGGTGGTGATCGCGAGCCCGTCTGACACAAGGGAATTGAGCCTTGCTCCCTTCTGCAGTGCGTCGTGGCAGGAACTACTCTTTAGTGGTTCTCGGCCCTCTGTGCCTTTACTTGCGGCGGGGAGCCACCAACTATATAGGCGAGGCGAAGGCGTCCATGAAACTCCAGCGAGCGGTTGGTGGCGGCAATGGGTCTTCGCATAAGTCTGGCCGGGAAGGCGGCGTCCACGGCGGCTCGCGTTGGCGGAGGGAAATGGCGGGCAGCGCCTGAGATTGGCACACCCGCGGATGAACGGGGAGGATTACTTGATCACATCCTACGGCCAGAAACCCATCTTAATGCCTCGGATCCGCCAGTCAGTTGGATGAACGGTCTCGATCATATCGTGATCAACGGCCAGATTAACCCACCCTGTCTCGAACTTGAGACAATCTCAAGATGAGTGGTCCTCATCAACCCGCACCGTGAGGTCACTCTCACTGTCTCCTCTCTCGGTGCCTCGGATCCAGCACGCGATCAGATGGATCTACTCTGGGCTTGCCTCGTGGTCTCAGGTATGCCGTTATAACGCATCGCAATCAGTACAGATCTGAAATGTTTTAATCTCAACCGTCGAACCAACGCTAATGCCAGGCGGATCCGGGACCTCGAGCGATCAACGAGGCCGTAGGTATTAAAGAAAAGATAAACTCAACTCGAATACAAGGCCTAATAATGTGATAAGCAGATAACATTCCATAAATTAATTAAAACTCGTGTTCCTAAGAACATAGAGTTAACAGGGTCCATAGGCCCTAAGATAGTCAGGTCCCTATACGGGTCCTACAAACAACAAAGCTCATAAAAGCAAAAGATAATGGAGACTCCTATAACCTCTGGTCCTCCGGAGTCCTCTCCCCAGGCTCTCTCCCCTCCTATACCTCGGAATCTGTAAAGAGGAAAAGAGAAAACACATGAGCTTTCGAAGGGAAAGCTCGATGCACCTAGCAGTCACAAAGTGTCATCAATAGGAAAAGCGGCGGTCAGCGGGATCATAGTATCAACAATAAAGTCCTAGGAGTCTACCACAGAAGCAAGTCAAAGGTGGACCCCAATGTAAGCCCTCGGGCTGCATGGTGAGTTCAAGAGAACTCAAAGTTTACTCCGGCGGTATGTCCGGCTTTTGGATATAAATACGACCTAGATGGTGCGTTTGACCCTCCAGTCAAATGGTGGTAGAACTACCTCTCCTACGTGTTAACTGCGGTCGGTGTACCATGCTTAGCGGCGGGTAAGACCTCCAGAGATTTGTTTCTCTGGTAGGTACATCCCGAGGGAAAGTCGGGGTCCTAACCACGAACATTTCCTAAATTGGAGCTTCCACAGCTCCCATTTGAGTCGAGCTGATAGAACACATAGCAAGCGAGGGACACCAGCGTCCGTAAACAAGCATACATGCTTAGCGAGTTCAAGAGCAGGATAAGAACAACATGTATGGCATCAGCGATTGCATGTATCAAGATTACATAGCAAGTCCAAGAAATCCAGTTACCGGGTGGAAA
Organism: Dioscorea zingiberensis; assembly: GCA_026586065.1. Lineage (NCBI taxonomy): Eukaryota > Viridiplantae > Streptophyta > Magnoliopsida > Dioscoreales > Dioscoreaceae > Dioscorea > Dioscorea zingiberensis. Next base: position 40,930,605 of record CM048824.1, read on the forward strand.
CTAGGCAAGTGAACTTACCTCTGGAAAGACTAAATGTCTTCCTGGACTCCTTTGAAATGCCTTACGTCTCCCCTGAGAGTATCTAGCATACATAGACTCTTATTAGAGTCAAGTTTTCCACAAGCTTCTATTTTCACATGCATGTCCTACGTACTTGTTGGGCTTAGGCCCACTAACGGGTCCTAGGGACCATCTCTCAGGTTACCGGCCCTTATTCCCGTTTCAGTGCCCCCGAGTTGACTTTTGGTCCTTCCTAGGTCAGACCTAGTCAACTTTAGTCCATCTGTCGAGTCTGACTCTTACTTAGTCATTTTGGTTGAGTTGGGCCTACTCAAATTTATTTCAACCCCCTTTTTACCCTAGAAGGGCATTTTGGTCATTTGACAACTTTTGACCCTAAAGTTTTTAAGATTCCATTCGGTTAGGGCTTATTTAGCCCCTTTAAGCTTCCCTACCAAATAATTTCCATATTTTAACCAATTATCTAAATTTAAGAAATTATTTAATTCTCATTCGTCACATTCAATATTTCACAACAATCTTTATGTCACACTAGCAAAATATTATCTACTATAATATTTGTCACACTCCCTAGGTTCATTAAAATTATTTGTGACATACCAATAGTCCTCAAATAATTATCTCGTCTAATTAATTATTGTTTGTCTCAATAATCAACTAATTTTCTAGCTCAAAACTAATAATTCATTAATATTATTAGCTTGACAATATAAGTTAACCTTTCATTAACTTTTATTTGTTGTCACTTGTCCTAAGTTCCCCATTTTTAATACCATGTATAGCCAATAATAAACAACTAATGTTCTCATTAAAAGAGAGGGAAAATAAATAATTATTTTAATTAACTAAATGAGTGTCACACCCCTAAGTATATAAATGTTTAATTATTGTCACACCCCTAAGTTTGAAATAATTAAACGATTAATGTTAGTATATTTTTTTTTTCACTTCTTCTTCTTCTCTTTCGCGCGACCGACCGGGAGGCGTCGGTGCCACCTACCCTCTCCGGCCACCCTGGACGTCTGCCCGCGCCCGGAACTTGTCGCCGGCGGCCTCCCGATCTCGGCCGAACCCTCTGTTGCACCGCCGGGCCACGTCTCCCCACTGAGCGTCGGTAGCGCTCTCGGCCGCGAGAAAGAATTCGCCGGCGAGCTCACACCGCCGATGAAATGCATGCAAAAGCTATCCCTACTTACTCTATAGGGTTTTTTGAACACTCACCGTGGGTTTTCTGATGGGGAGGAATGCTGGAGACGCCGGTACAACGCTTCTGTTCTTTTTCCGGCGAGCTCGTTCTCGGCGACGTCCAGCTTCTCATCTGCCCTTGCTGTCCCGGTTCCCTACTTCTCCTAGAAAATGGGCGCGACGTTCTCACACTCCAATGCAACTCGATCTCAGGCGCGATTGGCAACCTCCTTCCTCCCTTCTCCGACTAACACTTCGCCGGAACTTGGAGAAACTTGGTTTGTTGGTAGTGCCACAACAGGGAGGTAGAGCTCCCTTTTTATAGACCCTGCCATGGCGGGCGAGAACGGGACGAGGCGTTAGCGAAAGCGCCACGCCACTAACGGCTTCGCTTTCCCCGCTTCATGAACTTGGCCGGGAAGGCGGAGCTTCAGCGCGTTCCGGCGGTGAGAGAGAGGCGGCGATGCCGAGATCAGTATTCGGCGATGGAGGGCGGTGATTTGTTGATCACCATCAACGGTAATCTCTCCTCCTCGTATCCGGCATCAGTCCAGATCAACCATCAGGATTGGTTGAAGATCGGCGGCGGATCTCCATCCCGCATCTTGAGATACGGGTGATCATGAGATGGACGGCTCACGGTCACCCGCACCGTGAGGTCATCTCCAATTTACCCATCCACTTTGCCTCGTATCCGATCCACGACCAGATGGATTAAATCTGGACTCGCCACGTGGCTCTCTGTAAGCCCTTATAATGCCTCGCGATTTGCTACAGTCTGAGATCATTTAATCTCGGCCGTTCGTTCTCTCTGATGGGGTTTTCTCTCACGAGAAATTTTATGAGAGTTCCATGAATCTTTTAATATTATACTTAGGTCCAAATCTGTGAGAGAGGAAAACTTCTGTAAGGTCCTCATGTCTTTCAAAATTACTATTAGGTCCCTACAGACCCCATAATAATTTTTAATTTCCATTTAAATTAAATAAATCATTTAATCCCACATTATCACTAATCGCGGTAAGTAAATATTTTAAATATTTTCCCCAAGGAAATAAAAAAAATTCGTGGATTTTACACAACCCTATAAGGGTTTTGTTTGGATATTTAACTAGAAGTCCCTAAACTTCTTTAGGTTACACTTTAGTCCCTTCTCTATGAGAGAGGATAATTCCCTTCTGGTCCTCAACACTTTTGGAAATTACCAAAAGCCCCTTACGACCACTAATTAACCCTAATTAAGCTTATGATTAATTTAATTTAATTTTTTTTCCTTTTAAATCATCCATCCCTCAAGCTTTAGGGACTAATTAGATTCTGAACTTTTTTTTTAAGAAGTTATTAAATTTTTATTTCAAAATTCTTGGATTTTACAGATTCGAAGTTCGAATATATATATATATATATATATATATATATATATATTATATTATATTATATTATATTATATTATACTGTTAAATTTAAGTTAATCAAATCAAATAAAAAAAGAAAATAATATATATATGTGGGTGACTGTGTGTGTATCAGTGTGTGTGAGTTTGTGACTTGTGAGCAAAACACAACAGAAGGACTTTAGTCCCACATCAGAGAGCAAATGCACAGGAGGTTTGTAAAGTCTTATATAATGATGTTGTGCCCTCCCATGGATCACGCAGCTTAATAGTGAGCTTAGAGCAAATTATTCTCTTACCGTTTACCAAAGAATAACATCAATTAAAAAACTTGAAGGTATTTAATAATATTAAATTTTATTATAAATTTTTTTAATTTTGAGTTTTTTTGAATCGAACTCGAACTTATATGTATAATTTCGAGCCGAACTCGAACTTAAAATTTTAAGTTTATTCGAACTCGAGTTGAATAATTGAATTTCGAGTTGAACTCGAACTGGGTTCGGCTTCGTTCAAGTTCGGCTTCGTTATGCGCCTACCCACGGTTAAGACACAAGATCATTCCTCGATCGGCTAAGGAAGCGGTAGGAACACTACTCAAACCTTTTCTCCCTTCATTCTTGAAATCCTTGAAGACCCACTACCGTCCGAGTTCCGAAGGCCGTCTGTGGAGACCTATAATGGCATCTCAGACCTAGTTGACCATCTAGAGTCATTCAGGGCCATGATGCTTCTCCATGGGGCCCCCGACGACATTATGTGTTGAGCTTTCCAAGCCCGGTCTAAGGGGTACAACCACGGACCTAGTTTTCTCATGCGCCCTCAAAGTCAGCTTTGGCGATTCGAGGAGGCATCTCAGACCTTTTGTGGGGGCACTTTGTGAGTAGCAAGAAACAAAGAAAGATCTACGTAATGTTGATGAGGATCAAACAACAAGATGGGGAGAGCCTCCTGAGCTATGTCTATAGGTTCAATATGGAGACCTTGGAAGTACCTGGCCTTGACCATACCTTTGTTTTTGCTACCCTCATGGAAAGCCTGAAGAGGTCACCTTTCCAGTTTTTACTATTTAAGAAGCAACTGAGGAACCTGGCTGACCTCCTCGCGAGAGTGGAGAAGTGAATAAACACCGAGGAAATCCAAGCCTTCAAGAAGGAAAAGGTTAAGCCGGATAGACCAAAGGGAGATCAGAACCAAGCGCAGGTACTGTAGAGACTGTGCAAGAGACGGAGGCCCCCAATGTGGGAAGAGACCATGAAGGTCAAAGCTGCTAGGTTCCGGAACTATGCTCCCCTTTACAAAAGTAGTGCGAAGATCCTAATGAGCATAGGGGATCCGAAGATGCTGTGATGGCCTGCCAAGATAAAAAGCTCCGCCAAGAGGAAGGACAACAAAAAGTATTACCAATTTCATCAACTTCGTGGACATGATACGGAGGAGTGGATCCACCTCAAAGATGAAATTGAGAAATTGATCCATCGAGGTCACCTTTCCTAATATCTATAGCGGGGTCAACATAACGAAGGCCCGTTATCCCCACAGAAGGACATAGCTCTTGCAGGTGTAATCTATGTTATAGAAGGAGGATCGACCAGTGGTGGAGAAAGCAACTTAACCCGAAGAAGGTACACTTGAATGCCAAGCTGGGCTAGCTCACCGAAGAAGAAACCTCACACCGACCAACCAATCACCTTCTCTAATGATGATCTAGAGGGGGTAAATTACCCCAACGATGACGCATTGATGATCGCGGTCAATATCACCAACTATAAGGTCAGGAGAGTCCTCATTGATAGCGGAAGTTTGGCTGATGTCATCTTCTGGGGGGTATACGAGAAGCTAGGCCTCAAACCATAGCTGTTATGATCGGTCAAGTCCTCCTTGGTCAAGTTCATGGGGGACACGATACAACCTGAATGAGTGATAACCCTTCGGCTTACAACAGGAACCTACCCCCGCCAATTGACCATGACCACGATCTTCCTAGTAGTTAAGTGCCCTTCCAGTTACAATGTCATCTTAGGAAAACCGACTTTAAATTCCCTGCGAGCTACCGTGTCCACTTACCATTTGGTGATGAAGTTTTCAACTAAGCATGGATGCGGGGAACTTAGAGGAGACCAACAAGCAACCTGGTACTGCTACATGGCTCTCCTAAGAGGTAGGACCCAAGAGTCCCTGGTGATAGAGGTACCGAAAGAGCCGGAAACCAAGACAACGTGAAGGGTCTTAAGATAAACTTGTTGGCTAATGGGAACAAGAGGGTCGGAGGTCGGGAAGGTTCATTCACCCATGCGGTGCACCCGAGGTAACATTGTCAAAAATTTTGTAACTGACTCTCCCTCCAAAGGTGTAATACCCGGATTTTTTTTTGAATTAATGGAATAAATCAAAATGGATTGAATAAACTTTTGGGGGTTAAAATGGAAAAAAATGAAAATGAAAAAAAAAGAACAAAAATATATAAGGATAACATATTGAAGGATTAAGAAATTAATTAATTAATCAATTCATTAAAAAATAATAAGCGCTTAACTTCCACGAAAGTCACTGACCCTCTCCACCGCCTCATTTCTCCATAAATACACCCAATCAATCATTGAGAGAGGGAGGGCGTAATAGAGAGAGGAAAGAAAAAGAGAATAGAGAGAGAGAGCAAGGGAAGAGAGAAGAAATGGAGAAAGATAGAGAGAAGAGAGAGAGAGTGAAATAGAGAGAGAATGAAAGAGAGAAGGAAGAGGAGAAAGTGAGAAGCGATTGAGAGAAAGAAGGAATAGAGAAGAGATGGAAGAGAGAATTAAAGTAGAGGGAGAGGAAGAAAGAAGAGAGAGGAAAGGGAGAAAGAGAGAGAAGGAAAAGAAGAAAAGGAGAGAGAGAGGAGTTGGCGGTGAAAGGGAAAATGAAAGAGTGGAAAGAGAGAGAAAGAAGAATGTGAGAAGAAGAGAGAGGAAGAGAAAGAAAAAAAAAAAAAAAAAGAAAGTTTTGATATTTTTTATTTTCTTTGATAGTCTTGTTTAAGAATCCGGATGGATTAAATTAGAGGGAACTCTGCCCGTTTAGCACCTACAGTTCAGGAAGCACAAAACATCATGTTTGAAGGTTCCACCAAAGTAGAAGGGATTATCAGGTGAGTTGAAGGAAAATGAACTCCAGTTGACCGTCGGATGTTTTACCGATGTTTTCTCGATGTTTTTATTGAAAAGTGGGTCAGTTGATGGCAAATGAACTCCAGTTGATTGTCGTTGTTTTACTAATATTTTTTTCTCGATGTTTTAATTGATTGACTGAAAAGTGGGTATTTTGACTTGTTTGTCGAGTATTTTATTAATGTTTTTATCGATAAATTAAAGTGATATTTTTGATATGTACGTGTATTTGCTCCTAGTAGAGCCAACGTTTTATGTTTCGTATATTAATCAGTGTCTATGTCACTTGTGCACCGGTTGAAACAAGCCTATGTCGGGGCTTAGGTCCGTAGGACCACCATGTTATGTATCACGGCCGGGGGAAATTTGGTTATGTTAATGGAAATGTGAGCACGAGTAGTGCTGTTGAGATTGGGTGCATACAAACTAGGTGCGATTGATATATTTATGATTTACACGAGTTACATGATTATGTTAAGATTTATGCACATATGACCAAAATAAATTTTGTTATGTTTTTATAATAAACCCTGGTGCGATGTTAGTCTCTCACTGGGCTAGTTTTAGCTCACAACTCCCGCCATTTCGATTAATGCGAGAGCAGTCGGGGTAGCCGATCAAGTGGTACAGATCTGGAGATGGACGCGACGGTTAAGTGTATAGCTGACTCTGAGTAGATGTGGACTATAAAATTGATGAATAAAATTATTTTATTTTTAAACTTTACGTATGAGAATGTACCTAATCTCTGAACATCTAAACTAAAAAAATCACAGGGCATATGTATGGCGAACAATCAGTTTAATAAAAAAGTCACTTATAAGTGCTATGAAAACCGGGTTGTTACAAAAGGAACACGATGGAATCTTCTTTCTTTTGCCCAATTATGATCTACGCCTTTGGGATCTCTAATACTTTCGAGTAAGGCCTTCTCTTCCTTATTGCTCTTCATTCGGCTTTACATTTGACCTTCACTAAAGTCCTTATATAGTCTTGTAAAATTTGAGTAGATATCTTCACTACTTGTAACAAAGCTTGTAAACTCAATGATGTTTATCTTTGAAGTCCTTATATAGGCTTGTAAAATTTGAGTAGTTAGGATCTTCTCTACTCAAAGCAAATGCCTTTAAGGGTCGAGTTGTATTCGTCTTACCCACACAAAAAAACCCAATCTTGAACAAAAATCCTATTGCGTGCGCACGCACACACACATACACACAAATAGTCACATAAGCAATGAATTTGATTGCCATATTTGCGTAGTGTCAGGACATCAAAAACCACCAATGCACGACCAAGTTGAGATTTTGACATAAATGTTCAATCCACAAAAGCATCAAATAGCATAAATACTCACATAAATCGGCACCAAGATCACGATCATGACAAACAATTTAAGGTCTACCATTTAAAAAAAAAAAACAATCAAACCAAGGTGATCTAATCCTAACATCACCAAACAACATAAAAAGATGAAATTTCTTAAATGAAAATAGATAGATCACTATGATGTCCATATGGAGCCAATTAGCTCCACATGGAGCATCCTCTTGGTTTGATTTTGTGGAAGGAAACCACATGAAGCCTTGGGCGAAGTATCGGAGGGGCGCCTTATCGGAAATTAAAGTAATGGATCGCGTGGGCGTACTACCAAAAGGATAGAGCGTGAAGGAGCTTCCTTAGTGGAGAGTCTCGAGGATAACTTGGGAACAACCACAATAGTTAGGAATGAGGACCCTACTAGTCAGATGGGTGCACGTCCACCAAGGAGAGGGAGGGGAGGTCACATGAGCAGCATACACCATAGAGAGGAGAGAAAGACCTCGAGATTGGAGTGTGATCTTGATGAGAGAGACCTAATGATTACATCTGATGAGGAGTTTGAATATGAGGGTTACGATGGTCTCATGAGATGCTTAAAGGGGAAACAGAAGAAAATAAAATTAATTTAGGTAAGGGCTCTAACTTAGTAAGGCCTTGTTTGGATTAGCTTCTAAAAAAAAAGGTTTTTTTTTCAAAATTCTAGAAGGACTTCTGAAAGAAGTGCTTCTCAGAGTAAGTTAAGTGCTTTTGTATTTTGTGTTTGGATATGTTAATTCAGAAGCACTTTTATATTTGGGAAGTTGTTTGGATGTGTACTCCCAAAAGGACTTTTTTAGTATTAAATTACTAAAATGGACATTCAGTGAATGATTATAATATATCTCAATTATTATGCATTTGTCACATGATATAAGTAATATTATCATGTTTTAATTACTATTAACATGTTATAAAGTGTTTCTCACATGTTATAATTATAATAATAATAATTATTATTATTATTGTTATTATTATTAATACTATTATTATTATTATTATTATTATTATTATTATTATTATTATTATTATTATTATTATTATTACTACTACTACTATTATTATTATTATTATTATTATTATTATTATTATAACTACTATTATTATTATCACTATTATTATTATTATGACTACTATTAATAATAATAATAATAATAATAATAATATTATTATTATTATTATTATTAATAGTATTAGTATTATTAAAACTATTACTATTATCATTATTATCATATTTATTATTATTATTATTATTAGTATAATGATTATTTCCCCATATTTATTATTATTATTACTATTAATTATAATGATTATTATCACCATATCACCATAGACAATGATAGATTTCATACTTTAACCCACTACATGCCAGAGGTTCTGCACAAAGAAAAATCTAAAAAGAATTTTATAAAAGAAAATAAATGGAATGGTTTCCCAATTTCCTTGAAAAAAAAGTTCCTCACATGCTCATAACTTCAGAATTCTAAAAAAAAACAGAATGTAGATTCAAACATTCAATTTCTTTGAAAGAAAGCATCCTCTACTTGATGATGAATAGCATACTCTATCAATAAATAATCATGAACAAATAGGCAAACAAGCCTAAAAGAATTGTAGTTTATATGGACATTCCACAAATGACTCCTATAAAAAGACCAAGCAATTTAACAAGAGAATTCAAATCCATCCTGTAATAAGTACAATTGGATGCCAAATTCAGGCCACTATATATACAATGCACTCAAAGCAAACTTGGCAAACATCAAATTAAAAAATCAACCTTGTTCATTGAATTCAATGTTCACAAATGAAAACATGAGAAATAACAAGAGATATTTCAACATTACAACATTGTCATTACTATTACAACAACAATTAACCATGACAATATTAATATTTTTTCACATCACAACATCCATAACAACAATTAACAACAAGAACAAAAAGTTTCAACAACAAACATAATAAGAAGAACAAAAATATTGTTCAACAACTTTAACAGAAATAACAACAATTTAAAAAAACTACACAATCAACGAGAGATGTGGGTGAGTTGGTCCCAAATAGTGTTCCTAAGTGTTCCTAATCGTGATCATTTGTTGGGTATCTTCTTGGGTTGGTTGTTGCCATACAAGTGAACTTTCACCATCATCATCTTCGAAGCCCCGTTCTCCTTCTTGAAATTGGTTTATGTCTTTAATGCTCTCAAGGACATCCAAATCATTATTCCCCATTCTTCGAATAAAATTGTGAGAGCAAAACATGACCATATAATCTGGAATTGTACCTTTGGCGTGTACTTGGTCATATTTCGTAGGATCCGCCATCTTGCCTTGCAAACCCCAAATGTTCTTTCTATAACACTCCTCAACTGGAGTGATGATAGTTGAATATTTCATTTGGAAACCTAAAGGTATGAGACATCCTAAATTGTGGAATATGATATCTTGCACTCTTGTATGGCCCCATAAAACCTTTCATTGTAGGATATCCAGAATCCATAAGGTAGTACTTTCCTACAAAAGCATAATAAAAAATAATAAGAAGAAGAAAACATAAAATATATACTAAAATTAATTTCAAGTAAATACGAATCTTCTGGTGGATGAGGAAACTTCAAAGATAAATTTCTTTAAGCCTCCATTAGTATTCGTGTGTCATGCGTCGATCCCTCCCAACCAATAAGCACGAATGTGAAACACATATTCAAGTCACATACAACTAGAATGTTTGTTGATGTGTACCCTTTTCTATTCATAAATGGGATTTGTTTGTTAGCTGGGACTTGAATGGCCACATGTGTTCCATCTATTGCTCCAATACAATCCTTGAAGTTGTTCTAAAATTTGTGAACAACTTTTAGCACTCAATGAAACCGTCGATGCCCTGCTTACTAGAATGTTGAAACCTCTCCTCCACATTCCTATAAGTTGCTCATTGTCCAAGTACATATAAGAACATTATCACTGATTCTTCTACAGTGACATTTCTCGTTTGTTCTAGTCCATAATTTTGAGTAAGCTCAACCACCAATCTCCTAAATACAGGTTTTCTCATTCGGACTCGCTCAAAGAAACGAGTGTCCGATCCATCTATTATTTCATTAACCCACCTGTGGCCAGTTAATGAAGATGTTCTCTTCTCACACTTCAATATTGACTTCATATATTGATACTGTGCAGCTGCCGCACCTGCATACATTCTTCTAATGTACTCACCCCTTTGTATATCAAAATTGCTAACTTCTCCTTTTGAATCGGACATTATGTCATTTGATTCTTCATTTGAATCAGACAAGAATTCCATTATAGAGTTATACCCTACATAAACCATAGAAAATGTTTAATGCAATGTTCAACACGTATAAAAAAAAGTTCAACACTTAAAGCAAATACGTAATAAACAAGTTCAACATATCTAATGGCATGAAAAACAAGTTCAACACATAACACAATGTTCAACACATAACACAATGTTTAACACATAAAGCAAAGCCATCAAAATTTTAACACAATATTCAATGCATAAGTTCAACACATAAAGCAAATACATAACAAACAAGTTTAACTCATAAACCAAAAGCATCCGTCGAAGCTACATCCGGTTGATGTTGTCCATACTAAATGTGCTCAACTATCCAATAACAAGTGATGGATCCATTCCCATTGGTGAAACAAAAAGCTCCCTATAAGGTTTCTTTGGAAGCAACCTCAACATAAGGAAGAATTGTGGACTTCCTCGTTCAAGCCCCGGCACCATGTCCAATAATTCCATACATTTGTTTATGTTACAACGATCATCATTCTCAACTCTTGCATTACTTGTATGAGACATATTATCCATCCCGATTGATCAGGGCGGTCAAAGATTCTCATTTGCACTTTTCTTCCTTTCCCTACGTGACATTTTTCATCTCTTTTTATCTTGTCTTGTACTAGTTTCTCCCCTTGGAGTATCATTATATTGTTCAGGATTGTCATCGTCATCATCAAAGTTATCCGCATCTACTTCTACTTCATTCATCTGACTGTACACATTTTGGTTAGAGACTTTATTATCGGTATGGGTTCGCATATGGTACCAATGCCATGTAACCTATTGCCACCACATCTTTGAAGCAAATCTCCATTAGATCCAAGAACTTTGGACCCTCATTTCTCCATTTCAAATATTCTGGGTTTTCCTGTTTCAAACAAAACAATAAAACGAAGACAATGTGTTAGAATATTTTCAAAAAAAAAAATTATATAATGAATAAATGAAAATATGATTATCCAAGAAGTTCATAGGCTTACTTGTCCTTTATTTTCCCACCACTCATCACTTGCCAAAACTGTCCTCTTAGCAAAGTCCAAACCAAGGCCTGTCTGGTGCTCTATTAGCTTTGCCCATAAAGAAAACTCTTTCTTGAGTGAGTCACATTTGTTTTTCAATTGCTTGTAATTGTAACTCAGCCTTGTTCTCACAACGAACTTTGAGACCACGTTTTTCCAACCTTCTTTAGTGAAGTGTGTGTGTGGCCTATTACCAGCCTGGACCTCTTCGACACAAATCTTTAGGAACAATTCAGTGTTTGTGTCATCCCATCTAGCTTTTGGAATATTTTCACATGCGACCATATTTGTCCCTTGCACAAGTCTTTTGGGTGGTAGTTTCGAAGCCATGTTCAATGAGTGTTATGAACGTGTGCCCTTAATACACTGCATTAACTTATAATAAAAAATAGCAAAAAAAAAAACATATATATATATATATACAAAATCTATAGATGATTCAATAATATAAACTTGTTGTATATAAAAAAACAGTACAAATATGTTATTTTCATACTGTGAGCCTATATATATTATAAACTAGCCATATTCATAAACTATCCTTGATAAGATTTCACTCTAACTAGCATTAATTTATCTGTTTTTAATGAACAAATTTTCAACAAACATAGGTAGGGAAGTAAAATACGTAATTGTCAGTACTTGTAATTTATCTAATTTTAAAGAATTAACTATTAGCTATTAATTAACTAAATAGGATCAAATGTTTTGCATGATGATGATGATGATGATGATGATAAATATATAGCTGAATGAGCTCTGACACTGTTTCCTTTTTTACTATATGTACATCTGGCCACTGTTTTCTTCAGATGAATAGAAAAACCTTCAAAAAATATGAAAAAGTATATATATATATGTTTGGTTGGAAACATTCACTAAAGGAGATCATGCTCCTCTATGACCTCCACTTATGATGTGAATTGAAAGTCTTTGAGAGGTTAGTACACAACAATATTTGAACACAGTAATAGTTAGTACACAACAATATTTGAACGCAAAAAAACAACAACATTCACCATTGAAATTCCAACCATGAAAATTATCATTTTTATCAACTACAAACAAGAAAATAATTTCTTGGAAATCACTTCTTCAACTCTTATTGAAAATATCAAGTACTTCTCATGTTGCCTTGATTCAATTGCACATAATCCTCAAAAAGGTACCGTCCATCAATTCAGCAACCAAATAAGTTCAAAGAGATTTTTTCTACAAGAAGATTGTTACATGAACTTTAGCAAAGTCTTTAGAAATTGTTGAAATAAGCAACAAGAAATAATGAAGTAACTAAAAAATTTAAAGCCATAACTTATGATTAGTTGAATAAAAAGGGGAAAATGCACGAGGAAACATTTTCATGAAAAATCAAAAAGCTTCGATCAAATATAAGGAAACTATTGTGTTACACATGGCAAAAAAAGTTCGCCTTGAAGGAAAACAGAGTCAAAGAAAAGAGAAGAGGGAAACCTGTTTTCTTGTGTTTGATTGGATAAAGACAATGAGATATATAATAAGTAAAGAAAGGAAAACACATGATGTAAGTTTTCATTTTCCTCCCTTAGGTATTATTTGTCCCCAAGTCCCAATAATTCATCTGCCTAATACATATACTTTGTTTCTAATACATTTGTAGGACTATTTTCATAGGTTTTATCTAATGGAGCTCAAACAATCATTTCTAGCCGACTCAATAGATAGAGCATCTTCCTGAACACTTGGATATCCATTGTCACATCTTTGGAATCATGAAATCCATCCATTTGATCTTAACTAAAACCTTGGCTATTGCACCATAGAAGTAGCCTCACACACACATCTTATATGTGATAGAATTCCTACTATCTTTAAATATGCCTTGATATATACTTAAATGTTCATCTAACCCATAAACAATAATGGAGAATTCCTTCATAATTTCTCAAAATACTTCCTGAGTTCCTTCTTGTTCTTAACTAAAAATTTCAAGTGATGCTTGGACACCTAGGAACCAAATGTATCACAAAGTAATATTGATAGTGCTGTAAAATATTTTTAAGAAAATTTCACAAGTAGATCAAGGACCACAAATACCATCCATATTCTCTTGATGTAATTCTCTAAGTTTATGTATTATCTTTAATCAGAACAATCATATTTTTAAGAAAATTTCACAAGTAGATCATCAATAAAAGCTCACCTTTTTGTCTTTGCTTTTCCTTGCAAGGTTATGATCCTCTTTCCTTCTCTTTCCACTCTCCTCTTCATGCTCAAACAACTAACTTTTCAGGTTGTGAAGGAGCTCTACTACTCTCCAAACCGTGGAGATCCCTAAAATCTAGAAAAAAAAATCTAAAAATCAAGCTCACCTTGAAACACTGATTTCGATCGTGGAGCTCGCGTTGTCCCTCTCCGGATCAATGCTTTCCCAAGATGAGGAGGCGGCCAGGAGGGAAGGTCTTGGGAGGCAGAGGAGATGGGAATTGGGAATGGAGATGCAAAAGAGAAACCCTAATAAACCTCTATCATTTCTCTATTTCATAAGGGCAATTAAGTAATTGTATAACCCAAAATTGCTTCTTGAAAACTGTTTTTTTCAGAAGCATCACATGTTCAGCTTTTAAAAAAAAATAGTGTTTCTGCTTTTTTTGTAGCTTCTGCTTCTACAGAGAAGCTAATCCAAACAACATTATTTCAACCCAGAGTGTCACGCCCCAAACCAAAATGGGACGTAGGCAGATCGGCCGCATACTTGTGGGGATGGGCCCCACTGTGTATGCAAGGCCTCATAACCTGTTTACAATTACTACAAATAACTGAAGAATATGAATTTATTTCTAAATCTCAAATGTTCAATTCAACATCCAACATAATCTAACAGATGGGCAAAGTCTATGAAAATAAACCAGTACAACTTAATTTATTCAACACACTAGAGAAAATCCCTAAGACACTAAGGATAAGATCAGGCTCTGGACATCTCATCTACTCACCGACTAGATACTCCTCGTGATCTGAAAAAAAAAAGTCCAGAGATTAATGAGCTTGGGAGCTCAGTAAGTACCCACTAAAACGGTGAACCATGCAGTGTTTTATGATAATAAGTAAAACTGAAACAAAAACAGTAAAAGGAAAAAGAATTCATAAATAACTAAATAATTTGCAAAAATTATAGTTTCTGAAGTTATCATACAAACATACTATCAGAAGGTTTAGTTTACACTCAAAATACTAGAGTCTCCCAAACTTTCTATGACCACTAATAACCCCGGTAGTGCAGATTGAGAAGCAGAATTTATTATAACCAGCGGCCTGGAAGCGAACGCTATTGTGGCGGCCGCAGGTTGAACTAGTTCACAAACAAAACGTGTCGACACGGTCAATGTTTAACCCCATTGTGAAGGTCGAGAACACGAGCGATTTGGAGACGTACTCGAAAATCAGAATAAATATCGGAAAGTGTGTCAAGCAAACAGATGTCAATAGTTCTAAATTCCAATATACATTCACGGTTCAATTTTATATAAAAATAGATTGCTTAAAGTATTCTTAATACATCATATAAATTCAATAAATAATTAAATTATAATGAAAATAATTTTCGTAAATTAATAAGAAAACTTTGCTTAATTTAAGAGGAATACTTACCTCCAAACTCCAAGCTTAATCTAACCTTGACTCAAACTTCTGTTGTATCAATAATAGGATCTAAAAGCCAACAATGTAACTTTAGTAACTAAGGCCCATAACTTATATATATTCATAAATAATCAACTTATTAGTAATAATCAACATGGTTTGTGTTGTAATTATCTAGATACCATCAGGCATCCACCAACATAACACTGTTCCTTAGGATTGTATAAAAAGAATTTTCTTAAGAAACATGCCACTTTTAAGTTCATACAAACATGCCTGGAACTATAGATCACATGAAACGAACTACTATACAACTCATCTAATACAAAGCTATTAACATTTATTTCACATAATATAAATCCAATTGGTGTATTGTCAAATATTGCAGTGACAATCTCTCTTATGATATATCATATATTTCTACATCCTACCAATAGTTTACAATAATATTAACTATCTTAAGCACTAAGACTATCCCCAGTTGGACTTAACCTATGGTCAGATCCATGCAAAGGAAACACAACATGAATGAAAATAATACTATCCTATTGATTTGACTGCAGAATCATTAGCCTATAGTAGAATTTAAAAATATGTGCATAACTACGAAATAGTTCTATGATACAATCTCCACATTAAGGAAGATAAATTTTAATTTCCATTGATCAGATGCTTCATGGTACCTAACATCAAGGACTATAATTAATCATATTCCATTATACTCCCATGGCATGGACTAGTAGGAATTTCTTGTGAACAAAATTAAGAATTTTATTATGAACATGATCACTAAAAGAGAAAACTCCGATTCTAATATTGGTGAAAAGAAATATGAATATTAGGACCAGATTAAGGGTAACAAGACTGATTCTATAATAGGATTGAATAAAAAAAAAAGAGAGATCGGAGGGCTTACCAAGAGAGAGAGCGGAATTCCTTATTATCTCTGTTCGGAGGTAGAGGGAAAAAGAAGATTAGGGTTTTGCGAATGCGAGCAGCGGCGTGGGGAGATAAATAATGGGTTTTATTTTTTTTGTAACCGAATTTAAGATAAAATCTTTGACCTCATCATTAATTAAGATAAGTATTTACCAGTTTTACTTTTTAATCCCTATACTTTTATATATTTGTTTTTAATTTTTTTTTTTAAAGCGTATCATTACACAGAGACTGAAAAAGGGAGAATGAAAACAAGGAACGATTGCATAAATTTTGTAAGAAATGAGGATCAACAGAGAAATGGGCATAGCAGCAAGAGAAGGTCAAACGATGACTGACAATCCTAGAAGAAAGGGAGAATGGAACAAGGGGAATGCCAACCAATCTTGTATCTATGAGGAATATATTACAATAGAATTGTAGGGAGATAATAGGTCGTGATATAGTAAGTAGAATCTATACAATGATTAAATCATTTAATCTATCAATGTTATGCATAGTAGAAGCAAGAGAAAACAAGGAACGATTGCATAAATTTTGTAAGAAATTCCAAAAAAGAGTGGGCTTGGGCTGCCATCCCGGCAAGGGGATATTCTCTTGGAATCATAGCAATGTGGAGGAGGGACATAGGGAATGTAACGCATGTTGCAGAATCAAGGTATGTACTTCACTTAATAGCATCCATCAACAATAAAGATCCATGGATATAGTGTACAACAGTTAATTAGTAGACAAACAAAAGAGAACACGGAAGGAAGGAAATTAGTCTCAGTAGTAGGCCCCTAGTTAATCATAGGGGACTTCAATGCAATCAGACATATGGAGGAAAGAAAAGGGGAAGCACAATCAAGGACACTAGGTACGAATGTAACACCCTTATCCTTTTCAGGACCCAGGTGTCACACCAGCCAGGTTAGAGAGTGAACCCCGGCCTAAGGCTGTATAAAACCATTAATTACTCATAATCAAACTAATATTAAGGAAATATAAAATCAAGTACAATATTATTACAAACCATACTGTCTCAAATAAAATACCAAGTCTAGATGAGTGTTAACATACTCCCCAAATCATACAACAAGGAATAAGATAGATAACACGGGCTAGGTGGTCAAAGCCAGCTAAGGGAATCCAAAACCTAACTTCCACTCTAAGCAGGGCCATAACCCTGCTTACTACCTGCAAAAGAGCATAACAACGGGGGTGAGCTCACGGGGCTGGTGAGGTACTAACACTACTGTCAGGATTAACATACCTGTATACTTTCAATTTTAAATAATAGAAATATCGAAAAGCGAAATACCAAAACCGAATGATATTTAAAACATGTAAAGCAACATGCTGATCATGACAAGAGTCATGGTAATATTCAAAAATATCAAATGATATAAACATGGCATTTCTTTACTTTTTCATCATCAGAACGGGAGATGACTTCCACACAAGTCAAGGTCCTCCCAGGTCGGACCGTATCAACAACCATGGGGTGACAAGCTATGGAAACAACTCCTCGTCTGGGAAATAGATCAATTCCACACAAGTCAAGGTCCTCCCAGGTTGGACCGTATCAACAACCATGGGGTGACAAGCTGTGGAATTAATTCTCATTATCTATCATATTAATGTCATCTACACCTCTACTTTCATACAGCGGCACTAGAGTGGAATAAACCAACTCTCAGCATCTCTCCGGTCGGATCAACTCATCGGTCGTGAGCTATACGAGTATATACGTATACTAGGCACTCGAAGAGTACGGAAAAGGGGTTTTGTTTTCTTGAAATCGGGAGGGTTTGAAAGCAGTTGTTGGGCGATTAAAAGCGAGTTATATAAAACCACCCCTTCACACTAGTACCGTACTCTCTAGCTCAATCGTAGAGCCACGTCACGCGCAAGCATGTATTCAGTATGATGCAATGCACAAATATGTCTATCATGGCAATTTCTAAAATGTGCAATGTTTTTAGCATGTTTTTCATAAACATAAATTCAATCTCGAATAAATCGGCAAATCATGCTTGAAAAGCGAAAAGCATTTCATGAAAATCATACCGATTTCATAACATGAAATCCCAAAAGGTCAATCCGCTCAAAATACAATAAAATCACGAAGATTTCTGAGTTGTGTTCCCTCACCTTAGTCACGTGTGACTCCTAAGGTGGGCTAGGTCCTTCCACAGCAGCGGCCTTGCCCTTGCCCTTCTCTTGTCCTTAAAATAAAAATACGAAGTTTTAGGAATACGAAAATCGTATTCTCATTCCATAATCTACTTCACACATTAGAATACGATAATTCCATCAACTATATTTAGAGCATGATTCTCTTAGCATGTACTTCATATATTTTACATAATCATGATACGAAGTTTCCCTTAATTGAGGGAGTTAAGCTGTAATTAACTATCACTATCAAGTAATCTCTAGCATGCCCTTGAACATGAATCAAAGTTAAACACTATCATCGCAATTTAATCAACTAAAATCTATCTTAGAATTCCTAGGAAAATTTCGGCAGCACCTCCCCTAATTATAGGGCCCCGAAAATTAATACAAACATTCCACATTCTTAACAATTAAATATCCATGATTTCATATACACATTCATCTCTAGGCATTTAACCCATTCATACAAGCCTATGAATTCAAAAGCTTTAGTTCCAACTATTTTCCCCAATTCGACTCCAAGCCCCAATCCATGCAAACAATTTAGGGTTCCCCCTAATTCAACTAGTGCATTCATGCAATCCTCCCATAACACCACCAATTAAACCCTCGATTTCTTGTACATTGCTTTCCAAGGTGACAGTTGCTCGATGGAGGAAATAGGTGGCTCTGATTACCGAAGAAGAAGGTTGGGCTGCGGTATGCGTCGACGAAGAGGGGAGAAGAATGGAGGGGTGGTCGAGTTCGAGGTTGCACAGCCCCGGCCGTGGCTAGCCGGCGTTGAGTCCGCAGGCGTGGCGTCGCGTGGGAAGAAGAGCGCGAGGCCACAGCCGAACTCGGCACTTTCGCGAGGAGAGGAGCTTCTTTGGCGTGGGGCGCCGCGAGATCTCGCCGGATCTCGTCGGTTCTCGTCGGATGTCGCCGATCGTGAGCATGAGGGAGAGAGGGAGGCATGGTGAGGTATGTATGGGTAGGGAGAGAAGAGAAAATGAGAAGGATTGTGAGGGAGAAGGAGATGACAGCTTCCCCCTTCTCTCTCCTTTTTCCTCTTATAAATTATCAATATCTTTAATAAAGTAATAATATTTTAATTAAAGTATTATCATTTTCAATGAATCATGGCGGGTCTTTTTCACTGTGTTAACACAGGCGACGAACCAAAACCCGACCCAGTCCAGTATTTCGCGAGATTAGACATCATTACTTTACTATTTGATTATTTTATTATTTAATTAGTTCTTTATGTCCTTTCGGTGGTCCACGGACCCCTCTCAGTAACCTCACGCAGTGCTTACTTGCACCCAGAGATCCGATCTTAGGCTTTTGACTCATCCAAGCGTGCTTTATCGGGACATACATTTTTTTCCCATATCTCTCACTGAATAATTAAATTTAATTTAACACTTACTAATCTTTGAGTTAATAATCCGGAATTAACCTCTTCAGTCCATCTCCAGCTATCCATGTCCATTTGGCCTGGCCCAATACAGCCTTCTCGGGCCCAAATTGTTGCGAGATCGGATTTTAATTTCATAAATTCCTGATTTTTCTTAATTAAGTTGTTAAAATAATTAATCTCCTTTATGTGTTAATTAATCTCCGTGGTTTTCTCCAGAAAATAATTTATTAAATCGTGAAAATTTTCGGGGCGTTACAACGAAAACAAAACACTTTAACTCATTAATTCCTGATAGAAAGTAATCTAATATAACTCTGGTTTTTGGGCTCCCCCTATACCTGGTGTAATAACCAGAAAGGTAGAACTAAAAATTGGGCTAGGTTGGCCATTGGTTGGATAATGTAAATAGCTATACTATCAAACATTTCCCTAGATGTCAATCAGATCATAATCCGATATTACTTGAATGTGGAAATAATCAGAACAAACATAAAAGACCATTAAGGTTTGAAAACTATTGGATTAGTGACCCTGAATATAGATCTAGTGTAGAAAATATCTGGCACACAACCACTCTGGGCAATCCTATGCATGAATTCAGCTATAGAGCACAAACTTGAGATTAAACCTAACTAGGAAATGTAGAAGAGTTCCTCAGAACATAGAGCCCCAAATACGAAAATTAGAAGAAGAAATAGGGCAATTAGAGGAAAAAGATAGTACTACACTGATGGACATAGAAGACTATAATAAATTGAGAACACTCTGACAAGCAGTGAGGCTCTACTTAGGAAAATATAATAATGTGGGCTCAAAAATCATGTATGAATAGGCTTAGGAATGGAGATAACAACTCAAAGTATTTTCAACAAATAACAAGGCAATATGAGAATAACAACAAAATAGTAAAAATTAGAAATGAATATGGGGACACAATAATAGACCCTATGAGACGGAAGAATAGTTCATAAAATTTTATTCAAACCTCACGGCAATAGAGGAAACTTGGGAAGTCCGAGAAGCATTTGTAGGCCATGCGGAAGGATCTTCCAACACAAACAAAAAAACATAGACCTGAACTAATCAGACCAATATTCACAAAACATGAGATTCACACAACACTTACTGAGATGCCATCAAGTAAGTCCCCTTGTCCCAATGGGTTAAATACAAAAATTTTCAAGGCATTTTGGAATGAGATAAGAGATTCTACAAGTAGAGCCATAATGCATTTTTTTCATCAAGGCATGCTCCCTAAAAGTTGGAATCAAACTTACATTTGCCTAATACCAAAGGCAGAGAGAACCCCCAAATGGTTAAGGATTATAGACCAATATCTCTATGCAATATCAACTACAAGATAATAACAAAAGTCATAGTCAATAGACTTAAGCCAATAATAATACCCGAATAGGAAAAGAGCAGTCAGCTTTTATAACAGGGAGATCTATATTTGATAATATATTCATAACATAAGAGTTATTGCATTCCTTAGAAAACAACACCCATGAACTCCCAATGATGATTACCAAAATAGATATTGAGAAAACTTATAACATATTGAGATAGGATGTCATAATTGCAGTGCTAACTAAAATGAGACAGAGAACATGCTTGGAAGACACATGATCTCTCAAGAAGAAAAACTAACTATAGCATATGTAATATGGTATATATGGAAGACTAGGTGTAGAAGATGCATGTTGCACCAATTGAAGATAAAATAAGAGAAAGGAGTTTAAGATGGTTTGGACACGTGTGTCGTAGACCCCTAGGTGCCCTGGTTAGAAAATGTGATAGTTTGGTAATAGAAGGTAAAAAGAGGGGTAGAGGTAGACTGAGGATTACATAGAGAGAGGTAGTGTCTAAGGACCTACATTTATTGGATATTGATCCAGATCTTGTCTTTGATAGAGCTACATGGAGACAAAGAATTCATATAGCCGACCCCATCTAGTATGGGATTAAGGCTTAGTTGTTGTTGTTGTTGTTATTGTTGCTGTTGTATGGAAGACTAATTCAGATCAGAGATTAGTGGACCAAGCATTGTGGCTTACAAGGCAATAATTCAAGAGGAAGAATACCACCAAAGATGGCTTACCCATAAAGGAGATTGGGCAGAGAAAGGAAATGCAGTGTCACAATTCACTGCATAGCCACCTGCAATTTACTGATACTACATAGGGCTCAAAGGTATGCAGAGCAGGAATAGGTTTTATAATTATCACTAATACAGGGAATTTTTGTACTGGAGGAGCTGACAACTGTGATGCTACCTCAGTATCTGAGGGGGAGGTGTTAGCCATGAAGAAGGGAATCAAATGCTTAGTTGAACTGCGAAGTAATAGCGCTTTAGTTCACACTGACAACCAAGGACTGGCAAGGAGTCTGCAACAGAGGAAGGAAAGCATTAATTGGAAGTTCAAGACTAAGATTGAAGAATGTAAAGCCATGCTCAATCAGGTCCAAAGCTGGAGAGTAACCCACATACCAAGAGAGGCAAGATGTGCAGACACATTAGTTGGAAGAGCCAAAGATTTTGGAGAAGCATTGCGATTCAATGAGGTGGAAGAATTACTGGAGTGGATGAAACAACTATTCAATGAACTACAAGAGCTTGTAACTACTAGCTAACTTCAGCTCCTATGTACAACCAAAATATATATATATACACACACATATGTTGTTTACTCTTGTTGGCTTCATGATAACCAAATCACTTTGTTTGGTTTAGTCATGTTGGTTGGATTTATGTAAGGGTATTTTGAGAACCATGTTTTGTAAGTTTGAAATATATCTATCTTATATGATAGATAGGTTATGATGTGAGAACAATAAGAGAAGTAGAGGTTGGGGTTTTCTTGGATTAGAGTAGATAGATTCCTCTTGTTCTTTTTTTATCCTTTTGTACTCAAGGAAATTAGTGTTCTTCTAACTTAGAGTTAGGAAGGAGCTTGGAGATCAATCTAATAGAGTTAGCTAGAGGAGGAGTTTCAAATTGAATAGCGTAATGCTAAAAAATTCATGAGATATGTAATATCTCAGTTAATCCTTTGTAATCTTCACATTGAAAGTCAATTTATGGTTTTGGCATGCCTGTGGATGCCGCCCGGAATTTGGGTGAACGATGTAACTTCTTGTATTGTGGTTGTGCTCAATGTTCTTTAATTTTCTTTGCTTCTCTACATGTTCATTATGCTAGATCTTAGATGTAAGTGATGATATAATCAATTATGGTTGTGACCAGTATTAAAGGTTCTAAATAGTTTCAAGGCACACAAATGCGAATAAACAATTATGAGGTTTGTAATGAGCACAGATGAGATGGTGAAGAAAAATAAATAAAAAAGGATAAAAGAAGAGAGGCAAAAGATACAAGGCAAGGGGGTGGTAAAGAGGGAAGAAGGGGCACAAAAAATAAACATCCAAGTACAAAGAAGCATACAAAGTGTGCATAAATGTTATTGATATTCATAACAAGCACAGAAGGTGAAGAAATATAAAAAATAGCAAGGTACAAAGAGCATGCACAACAAAGGATACACATCTACAATTCCCTATCATGAAAATTATCAAATTGTACACACACACATCAAGTAGGCAACCAACGATGATTTTTTTCTTTTGTTTTCTTTACTAAAGATAGAAAAGATCCATGTATTTGATTGGATTCCACACCATGTCTTTTTACATATAGATCTCAGTACCAAACAATTTTGAGCAGTGACACAGAGGGCAGAAGCTGAGCTTTGACTCACAGTCCTTGCACAAGCAGAGATGCCGGCAGGGCAGCAAAAGCATGCAGACTTCATTGACCCGACAAACTCTACAAGTCATCAAGTCTTTCATATCCTTATTCTCCTTGCACATGAGTTGGAAATTGATGGCACCACCATTGCAGCAAGAGGCTGTATCATCCACTTCACTGTCACCACAACCTTCTCGGTTGTTATCCCTGCCTTGAGCATACACTTTCTGAAGATTTAATTTCAGGGCAGAGATCATGTTCTCGTTGTACTTGGCCCGATGCTGCCATGCAGCCACTTCAACGCAACAACTGCTTCATCTGTTCTTCAAGCTCCAAATTTTTCCTATTTATGTCCTCAACTTCTGCTTCTTTCTCCGGATCTTCCGAAGAAACTTTTCCTCTACTGAAGCCAGAGTTTGAAACTGTTTTGGCCTGGACCTTCTCTAAAATCTGCTGCCTCAGGCGGCTCACCCTGAGGGTCCACAATAAAAGATGTGAGAGCAAGTCAAAGCATTATTATCTCTAAGGTACAAGCGATTTGCAACAGTAAGTACAATCCAGTGGATGGGCAAAGTATGAATGGGAATTGAGATAGCAAAAATGGAATGCCGGACAAGAAAATACTTCATTGATGAGAAACTAAAAGATAAGATGAATCAATGTGTTCTGACATCAAACAATGAGAACAGGAAAGTTGGGGCACAAAATTGAGAAATTCATAATGCGGATGATAACTTTCATTCCGCATTATAATCATAGGCAATATCACTGACATCCTAATCAACTGTATTTCCTGCCCTATGGTAAAAATGTCGAAAACAAACTAAACAGAAAGCAAATCAATCCTGAAATATAAGGGTATAGAAATCCAAAAATGATATTTTAGTATGAGGAGAACCATACCCCAGCTCTGTGAAACTTTCTAAATTTTAATAACTCATAAGCAACTGTCAGTACCATTTGCATGTAGCTTTATTGAGGACTATCAATTTATGCTGTAAAATTAGTTCGACAAACCACTGAGCCTCCTAATCCTTTTAAATTTTTTCCTCTTTGATCTTTATTGCTGTTCTCCTATGATGAAATTGATCGCTTTCTGTGCCATGCTTTAGGTGTTTCTAGGTTTATGTTAAATCTGGGATGTTTTTGTTTTAATGTGTTTAGCTCTATATTTGAAAGTGTTTTTGTTAGATATGGATCATTTTCTAAGACAAATTACATGTTTGCATTCACATAGTTCCTGAGTTTTCCCTATTTTTCATCCTCATTTATCAGAATTAGGTCATAAGGTTTAATCTCATGCATAGGACTACAATTCTAGGTTCCCTTATGATTTTTCATCTTATAGAAAGGCAGAAAAAGGAGCTACCAAGATTTAAATATGATCTACAAAGCTTTCGTGATAGTATGAAACACAAGAGTGGGTTTGGTTCAGGATAACCCAGGTTATCCCAAACACCAAAATGATAATAATTATCATTAAAGAAAATTGCACTAATAATAAAAAATTAACAATAATTAAATATATAACTTTAATTAAAATTATTTATTTAAATTAATCTTAAATAAGTCAAACTTCAGTTAATTTAGTTTAAAAGTTTCCTTCCAAAACAAATTCAAACACCCAAACCCCTAATCCAATTTAACCTCATTTACTCCTACTCAAAAACCAGAGGCACCTTCTTTAATCCATATCCCCTTGAATGGCTCTCGAAGCTTAATTATCTGTTTGGCCCTAAAGCATTGGACAATAATATCAATCAGAAAACTTCTGCATCATAATAAAAAATGTCAGATTGCATTCTACATCCCTAAATGGTGTCAAGGGGATTTTTTTCAGTTTAGAGGTAATTGAGACAGGCCCTACTTGCAAATTCCTTGAGAACTAGAAATCAATCACGCAATGAGATCAAATGGCTATGAATGATTTAACATCACACCATGTGAATTAATTTGGGAAATAGCACTTCAAAACATCACAAAATATTTTTTTCTCAAGCATGTTGGACTTCTTTCCAAATTCACCAAAAGGGAATCAATAAGCCACATAACATGATGATAATTATACCCAACTAAATTACAATGATCATCCAATATTTAATATGCATGATCCTTGGTTTAACTATTATTGTTCAAGTTTGAATGCACACAAATGTCGACAAGTACATGTAAAAATATATAATATAAAATATAAAATATAAAATATAAATTACTCTCCATCTAGCTATTGTTATTTTGACTACTAAACTACCAAAAGATCTAAATCAATTTTAGGATTTTAAAATAAAGCCAAGTACCAAACTTTGTACAAATTTTCAAAAGCTCATGGTCACTATTATTTTCATTACCATTTGATAACTAATAAGGAGCATTAGAGCATTTTCTTTAGTAGATTTCTACTAAAATATGAATTCTTTTTCAATAAGATCCAACACATTAAAATTTTTATAAGCATAACCATTGTTAACACTTCATTCCAAGCACCACCTTCAATAATAAAACTAGCAATACTCCTCCTGTAACCATTTTCTTAACCTCTAGCAACCATAAATATATTGAGTTTGTGAATTTCCTAATTGAACCCCAATAATAGAGGCTGTGGGATAAGTTTGCCATCACACCAAAACAATCTATGCTTAAATTGAATATTTCCTACATAATTCAGGTGCTCATTAGGTAGGCGCATCAAGGTGGACTGGACCATGCATATTCCCCCCAAGATGCATTTCAAGTAGCTTAAATATAGTCTTGTTGCATGGTAGCAGTATAATAGAATGTGACTATAATTGAGTATTGGTTGAGTTTGTGTAAACCACTACAGTATAAATTGAATAAATAATACAATATACCATGAGTTGGATACAATATATTAAATATTTATACAAGGATTTGACAAATCCACAAACCTCCTTGGTGGGATATCCTCACACATAAAGGTAGAGTCAACAATTGGTATAAGAAAGAAAGATAAGGCTAGAATAATATATATGTATATATATATATATATATATACATATATATAGGCTCAGGCCGGCCGCAAGTGCAGCTGCATGATCCTATCACTGTTTTTATATATTATGTTGATGCGAAAATCAGAGAGAATTCTCGATTTAGCTCAACAATTGAATTTGTAGTTTGATTGGGGATGGATTTGGATGAGATTGAGGAGGATCGAGAGAGAAAAACTCAAAAAGGAGAGAAATGAACTCAAAATTTACGTGGAACCCCCAAATCGGGGTGAAAACCACGGAAGATCTCCATGATCGGAGATGAAATCACTATCAAATCGATGAGATTACAAGAATGTCGGTGGAATTTGATTTTCTGGAGAGGCAGGGCTTCGTCAATCGTCCAAAGGTTGAAAATGACTCGGTGAGCTCCCCTATTTATAGGCTTCAGGGAGCGGGAGCTGCTTGGGGAGCAAGGCACACTCAATAGACCACGTGTAGGCTAGTGGGCTAGCTCCTAATAGGCCCGCGTGGGTGCAGAATTTGGAGTTAGTTAGGTGACAACTCATGCTTTCTTCTAGATGTTTCTAGATAACCCGGTACATCGTTCGGTTAGATCTTAGCTTGGCCTTTTCTTACAGATGCTTCAGTTGCGGGGTGTCATTCAGTTAGATCCCAACGGTCTCAACTGTAATTCTTTCTAGAAGGGTGTCAAGTCCTTCGGTTCGTGGCGCAGCCTACAAGCTCGGGGTTTGTGGTGCCTTCTTTGGGTCAGAGAGCGCGTCCTCTGAAAACTGAAGAGGTAAGCCGACTTTCCCAAGGAGGTTTGCCTTAAGAGACCCGAAGCAGCTGGCTTCCTTCTATTTCCTGAGGAGGATAACATTGAGCGAGGGCCCGAGGGGGCTACTGCTTCGGATCCAAGGATAGGATCGATCCATGTGGACTGCGTCAGGTTTCTCGGTTTTTATCCTCATCATATTATATATATATAAAATATATATTATATATTTTATAATCTATTAATATATATATATATATATATAGATATGTATGTATATATCCTAATCCCATCACTTTCTCTTTTTTTTTGTTCATTATCTATCAACTTTTTTTCTTCAGAGAGAAAAATAACTATTTGAAGGTGTTAAAAAGTAATAATAAGTTTCAATTAAGTCCAACATTCCAAATGCCAACTTTGGTGCATTGACCACTTAAAAGACTTATGTTGCAACTGATGGCTTTGAACACTATGCCACCCCACATGCTAACGTGCCTAAAGTCAACGTTTGAAACACCATCTTCAGCCCAAGCAAGGTTAGTTTCACAATTATATTTTATTTAAGGTTTTTTCTTATTTTTTATGTTCTGGTGTTTTAAAATAATTGCCCTTATAAAAGCATATTGGTTTATTAATACCACAAAATACCCCTTAGAAATAAGAAATAGAGCAAGAGATTGTAGTTAACTTTCGAAACAAGTTGTAGACCATATATACAATAATTTAGCCAGGAACTCCAACCCCTTGTTTGGTTGGAGGTTTTTGGAAGGGTGAGGAGGGATTTGGGGTTTTTTTTGTATTTGGTTAGGGGTGTAAGAGGGGGTGAGGAAGGGTGTGGAGGGGTGACAAATCCCTCCAAACTCCTCATTTTTCACTCCCCCAAATCGGGGTTTTTTTGGAGGGGTGGAAAAATTTTCATTTTTTAAACTCAAAAAATCACTTGAAAATACCATCTTGCCCTCCACTTATATTTAAAATTCCATCTAAGTCCTAGCTTTTATACTAGCTTTAATATAATTTATATTAATTAGTTTAATTTTAACTTTTATACTAATATAATTAATAATAATAAAATTTTTATTGTTTTAATAATTAATATTAATTATAATTAAATTAATATAATTAATATCTTTAATATAATTAATATTAATTAGTTTAATACTAACTTTTATACTAATATAATTAATAGTAATAAAATTGTATTTGTTTAATAATTAGTATTAATTATCTTTTTGAAATTCATATAATTTTTAGCTTTAATATAATTAATATTAATTAGTATTAAATTAATAGTAAGAATACAGCATTCTGACTTTTCTCACTCTTTCCTCCAACCAAATATTATCATTATTTATTTCATACTAAAAGGCAAATTGGTCAAATACACATTACACTCCTTACTCTTACTTACAACCAAATAAAAAGAAAGATTCCTCTTTCTCACTCCCCTATTGAACCAAACATAAAATTTTTCAAAACCCTTCAAATCCCTCCCCTCCAAACTCCCCCTCACCCCTTCCCTCCAAAGTCCCCCTTTGAACCAAACAATGGCCAAGTAAACTAGGGAACTCATAATTATATATATGACAACTAAAACCATTTAATGTCCCAAATGCAGCTTTGCCCCTCTTTTCAAGAAACTGGCATGTAGTGGAAACTAAAGGATGTATGAGGTTGGCTCAAACACAAATTATGATTTTCTACTCCTTGATCCTTTGTGTTACGCATATCTTCAATTGAAATAAAAACAAAATTTATTGAATCAATTATGCAAAAGACAACTAATAACCGCTTAATTATCCAAGACCTAATTCATGTCAACTTTACTCATTTGGAAATTCATTATACTATAGCAGACATCATTTCTAATTTCGGGAGTGGTATTCTATATTGCCTCATGAAAAGCCTAATATGAATAAGTTTAAGAAAAGACCCAGAGGTCCATGCGAATTTCCATTTTGAACAGGAGGCCCCTTGAAACCTTTAATTTACCAAACTCCCTCCTTTTTTATTAATTACTCCCCAATCAAAACAAGTAGTCCAAAGATCACTTTTACTCTTATCCTAACCTTAACCCTAATACCATCTCAGAACCAAGGATAACCGTGGAGGTACTTGGACCGCACCACTGCCACCTAAAGAGACTGAGCACCAGCGAGACAAACCCTAGTTCCGAAATGGCCTTAGGTTTAGGGTTAAAAATAAAAGCAAGACCATCTTTCGACTAATGGTTTGGATCGGAGGATAATTTATCTATAAAATAGGGTCTTGATGAGTTAAAAAATTTTGAAGAGCTCCTTATCAAAAGAGAAATTCTCAGAGACCTTGTGGGACTTACTTCTATGTTAAATGACTTGCTTCAAGATGAGTCTCATCTCAGAACTAAAAGTACAAGGTCCTCAATTTGAGACGTGTATTGCAAATTTAATTGTAGATTCACAAGGTGAAAATGAGTATAATACGTATCTCTTCACTGATAAACCATAAAATTACCCATGCAATCAACTGTAAATGATACCAATTGAACAATTAAATAGAACATGAAACAATGAATATGAGATGTGATCATTAACCTTCATACAGACCAAACACGATAAGCAATTATTAGTCATGGAAGCTTCCACCATTGGTTCCTCTTTCTTGGATTAACTAACCCTTAACAATTCAGGTCCACTCCAATCAAATATTAAATGGCATGATTTAACAATCAAAAACTTAAATAACTCTTGGGTGGATAAAAACATGTTACACACATAACTTTCCACAAATTATTCTAATTTCAAAGGATTGACCAAATATTAAGCAATGTTACCTAAAATTAGTAGGCTTTAACTTACAGGAAAACACGAGAAGAAATTCATTTCCAATTTTGCAGGAGAACAAATTAAACAAAAAAAAAAGCAACCGTCAAATATAAATCCTAAAACAGAACCCGATCTAGTAGAACAAAGAGGAAGAATGAGGAGAATATGCAACAAGCACTTGATGACATCAAATGACAAGGACTTCAGATAATCTCATAATCCATATATAATATGTTCCAAATTGATAAAAGCTATAACATTTTTTTTTTCTTTTGAAGTAATCCATTAAATATGCCAACATGTATCCCACAAGGAACATGCAGGAAATTAAACTAGAAGGGTAATAAAATAAAATTAAGTGTATAAAACTCAGGTATTTCAGTACTTTGGAGTAGCCAAATAGCTTGTTAAAACCACTCCACAACAGAAAATCAGATGCCCTACCGTACCATAATCATATTGGGAGTTATTCTCATTTGAAGTTTCTCTCACTGAACAGAATCGCAAAAGGTGCAACATGTGGAGAAATGCATCAAAGAGAATCTAAAAAGTATCAGATTTCTAGCTTTATATGATCGCAACAGCATGTAAAACATTAGCTACAAAAAAAATGAGACAGATACTCTCCAGGCATGAAATTAAAAAAATAAATTGAATAAGAAATCAACACCAAAACCATATAATTCAATATATATAAGACCCTAAAACCATCCTGACCTGTAGCTTGAGAAACCGATCCATCTCCGCATCCTGCCTTTGTATCTCCCTCCCGATCTCTTCGTCTATGGATGAAAGGACAAGTGGAGACTCCCCAGAGGACACCCCAACCCGCCGATCATCCAACGATAACCCAAGCCCTGTCGACACAGACCCACCCGTATGCAAGAAATCGATAGACGAAATCTGCGATCCCTCCAAAACTCCAGCTCCTTCACCCTCTTCCTGCTCGGCTCCCACCCCTCCGCCCCCGTAACTTCCCCCGGCGGTGCAATTCCCATCACATGCACATCTATAAAATGAAAGAAAAAAAAATCAAAATAACCACAAAAAATCAGGTCGATAAATCAACAACTGCTTGAAATTTTGCAGGAATTAACAGGAAATTACATGGAGGAGAAGGATTGGGGAGGGTGGCGGGGGTGAAGTTCTGGGGGTCGATGGGTACGAAATTCCTGCAAAATCGGTAGGGTTTTGATTAGATAAAATGGAAGATTGACAAAGAAAACAAGAGGAAGAGAAAAATTAGGGTTTGAGAGGTTGAAGATCGTTACATGAAGGGCTTCAATTGAGGCTGCTGGGGTTGAGATTGGGATTGGTGGAGCTGAAGATGGGGAAGAGCCGCCATGGAAATGGGAACGCGGAGGTGGAGAGGGTTCGAAGAAAAAGAGTTATTCTACTGCGTAGGATAGCCCTGCGGAACAAGTAACTTTAAGATTAATTCATACGTGGCAGGTTTCTGTTAGAGGAACGAAGAACCCACTAGAAGGCGTCCGACCGCTGCTCAAGAGCGAGTTCAGGTCTTAATTTTAATTATTTATTTTTATTGCTTATTTATTTATTTATTTATTTTAGGAGATGACAATCTTTACAAATTTGAATTTTAAAATTAAGATCAGGCGCATTTGAAATTTAACGATCAACGGTCCAAAACCTGAATTTATATATCTGAGAAATATCAAATATAAAATTTATAAAATTAAAATCCAAAACTCAAATATTATGCAAGTGTATTTTATGTATATATTTTTATATGCCTATATCATTATACTTATAATAAATGTATATATAATAGTGTTTATACATACATATATATAGAAAGTTTATTTTTCAAATTGAGTAATTATTAATAATAATTATATTTGTTTGGAATTGAAAAATGATCCATGTAATCCTTAAGAATTGATCAAATAATCATTCTTTTTAACTTCTCAAACCTTGTTTTTATGGTAAATTGATGGTGTTTGTTTCTTTAGTCGAAGACTTACATTTAGGGATGGCAAGGTGACCATCGAGGAACTTCATATATTTTTTTTGTTTGGATGGCTCCCCATCTCTAGATGCGGCCATCCAGAATTAGGGTCTATTTGGTTGGCTGGATGGAGAGTTACATCCAGGGATGGGTAACTCTCCATCCAGTACTTTTTAGAGTTGGTTGTTTGGTTAGTTTTTAAAAAAGTGGATGGGGGTGCAATCATCCAGCAAAAGTGGATGGGGATTTACGGTTGAAATTGACTGGATGGAGAGTTACAATGAGAACTCATCCACGAGCCTGTGAAAGCACTTCATCATCTCGGTTTATCATCACCTCCTGGCGCCTCCACCGGCTCCTCCCCTCCACGTAGCCTCACTTCCACGGTAGCCTCCACCTCCTACACCCCACCATACCTCCTCCCGGCAGACCCCTATTTCGACTCAGGCCTGACCCCTTGCAAGCTTGCTTGTCGGAACTTGGGCGATCCGGCATGGAGGCGATGGAGAGGGTTGATAGAGCTTAGATCGAGGTAAATCTCATTGATCTTGCTTTATAAGTGTTGGATCCAACTTTTTGTCTTTGTTTTGCCGTTGGATTGAATTGTTAGGTGGGTTCTTCTAGAATTGTTAGGTTTTTCTTGTTTGTTTGTGGTTTGCGGTGGTTTCTTTCATTCTTTTCTTTCTTCTCTCGCATCAGTACATGAATGATCGATGTAACCGCTAGTTAATTCTGACTTCATTATAAATTTTTTTATTTTTTGGATGATTTTTTATTGTTCAATGGTGAGCAGGTGAGCAAAGTGATAATTTGATAAATAGTGAAAGTTTTGGTCCTTGAATTTAGACCGATGGTTGTTAGAGAAGTTTTGATCATTCATATTCCATTAATTTCGAAGTGGAGGATATTAGACTTTGTAAGAACTAATGCAACATAATTAAGTTTTTGGGGTTTAAGCATCCACAAATGTTGTCCACCTCAAGTTTTGATCATTCATATTCCATTACTTCGAGTGGAGGATATTAGACCGTAAGAATTAATGCAACATAATTAATTTTTGGGGTTTAAGCATCCACAAATCTTTGTCCACCTCAAATTTTAATTAGATTATTGTGTTAACTATGAAACATTAGGTTATTGCTTTGTAATTTAGACTAATGGTAAATATACGCTATTGATTGTTGTGAAGATCTGTTATTTAATGATTTATTAAAATTAGAGTGCATTTTGTTGTAGGGAAAAATAATTGGCCTTCTTGGAACTTTCAACATTTGTTATCCTTGATGTTGATGACTCTTCGAGTTCTTCCCACTTGATATTTATTTTCTAACTATTTAATGCTAACATTTGCACATATGTTTGTGTCATGTTAATGCATGAGCCAGGACATTCACTTTTGTTTTCTAATAATGCATTCTTGAACTAAAATGTACTAATAGATCCTTTCTTATTGTATTGAACAACTTTTTATCAATTGTATCCATATCATAAAATTACAGCGACTAAAATGGTACATGCACGTAAAAGGTTTTAGAGTGGTATATTTCAGCTGGACTGATGGTTGAACTAGTTTTACTAATTTACAATATGTCTAATGAGTTTATAGCATCTTTTCTTCTCTTTCTCTATGATGGTCAATTTGTTAACCACTAGGCATCATGAGTTCTGTTAGTGGTCAAAGCAGTAGGTGGTTCTTTGATATAAACTTCAGCATATTTCAGCATTGCAAGCAGTGATCTAGATATAAACTTCAGATGGACCACATTAATAAATTTATAAATTCAAGATCATGATATTTGGTGGTTATTTGGTTTCTTGATCTTTCCTGAAGGTAAATCATAGTTGCCCCTAATTTTGATCTTTCCTGAACTTGTGAACCTTATATGATTATTTTTTAATGTTCAGGGAAATATTATTTGGTTGATGCTGGTTACACTACTAGACCTGGCTTCATATCCCCTTTTAGGGGTGTTAGATATCATCTGAAGGATTTTGTATCCAGGACTCCGGAAACTCCAATGGAGATGTTTAATTATAGATACTCTTCACTAAGCACCTCCATAGAGCTGAGCATTTGGATCCCTCATTGGTTGTTTCAAGATTCTTGCATCTAGGCCCTTTTTCCCTTTCAAAACTCAAGTAGACCTTGTTTTGGCGTGCTGCACACTTCATAACTATATACTCACATTGGGAGTTGTGAGTTAATTCGGACGAGGAGGAGGAAGAATGGGTCTCGCCGTCTGAAACTAGAGCTACATCGGGGGAACAACGAGAGGATGGTAGAGAATTGGAACAATTGCGTCTTAGGATAATGAATGAACTATGGAATCATAGATAAATTAAACTCTTTCATGTATTTGGGTGTGTTTAAATTAGTGTTTTGGTTAGTATTTGAACTCGTTGGAGGTGTTGACCTAGATATATATGTAATACACAAACTTATATATAAGTGTTGATGTTTAGTATTGTTTGGTAATCAAAACAAAATTTTGTGGCAGTTTCATGTATTTGAACTCCTTGAAGGGTGATGATCAGTTTCATGTTTAGTAATGAACTATTTTATATTTACAGCACAATATGGAAGGCACTAGCAACTCCCAATCCAAAAACAAGGTGACTAACAAGCGATGGCGGCCAGCTGAAAGCCGTTATTTCCTGCGATGCATGGCAAACCAAGTGGAGAAAGGTTTGAAGACTGACAAATCCTTCAAGGAGTCCGCTTTTGTAGCTGTTGTCCAAGCCTTAAATGATCAGTTTAAAGGAGAGTATATTGTGGCAAATATGCAAAACCATTACCGCACACTTAAGCGAAAGTGGGCCATCATCAAACTCTTGAAGGAGTTGAGCGGCGTAGGCTGGGATGAGTCATCAAAGAAGATAATAATGGGAGATGATGAATACATGGTATATGTTAAAGTAAGTACACCAAAAATTAATTTCTTCTTATATATGTAATTTATTACTTTTTACCAAAAATTATGATTACTTTATGTGTTACATTTGCTTACATTTTATTTTGTTGTACATAATTTAATGTAGGTACATCCAAAATGTGAGCCCTACATAAACAGACCCATTGAGGATCATGACTTGCTTGATATTGTTTGTGGAAATGATCAAGCAACCGGTCATTTTGCTAAACAAACATTAGACAATCTTGGTCAAGACCCAAATGCACAAAGCGATGACCAAGATAATATGGATGTGAGCATGCATGACAATGGCACAAGCTTCCCCTTCTTCAACATAGATGAAGTTGCCACATTTCCTACTCAAACACCACCCATGGATACCCCTACTGATAATGCACAATCGGAGTCTTCACCTAGGGCAAATAAGACACGGGGAAAGAAGAGGTCGATGTCTAATGAAGTAAAGGCTATGCATGGTATGACAGCTAGTGTGGACAAGTTAGCTATTGCAATCAACACCAACAAAGAAGTGGCGATGGCAACAAACATTGCCAATGAGTGCAAAAAAATAATGCAATATGGCTACACAATACAAGATGCCACCGCCTATTTATGAAATTGAACGCAGATAATACCAAAGCACGGGGATTCTTGGCTGTCAATGATGAGATGTTGCGTCGTCTACAAGTTGAAGAGTACATTGGACTCCCCGAGGCACAAGAGTAATCTCATGTAGACCGCCTATGTTGGTATGTTAGAATGTTTGAATGTTTGATACTTGCGGGACATGTTACAATTTATTTTGGAATGTTTGAATGTTTGTTGGAATGTTTGCTTTTGTTGTTTTAAACTGGATCAAGTTTGTTTGAAGAATTCAGGTTTGTGGGAATAGAGTGTTTTCAAGTATTTGCTTTTGTTTGAATGTTTATATGTTTGCTAGCAATGAAGTGTTTTCAAGTATTTGCTGTTAGAGTTGTTGTATTTTAGCATGTGAACTTGTGTTTATGAATAAGTATCAAGTCCTTGGGTGTTGGGTGTTCAAGTTTTTCCCTGTGCTATATAGTGTGAATTATAGGTTGCTATGGTGATCTATCATCTAGTTAATTCTAAGTTTGGTTGTATTAAGATTAAAATTTAAGTTTGTTGTTTACTTAATAAAAGCCAATAAACATCCTAATTTTAAGTTTGTTGTTTACTTATTAACTTAAAATTTAAGTGTTTGGTTGTAATAAAATTATTAATGGAATTATAGAAGTATATATATGTATTAAATTAAAATATCCTAGTTTTAAATATTTTAAGATAATCAAAATATTTTAATTTTAATTCAACATTTAAATCAAATAATTTATTTTAAAAGATTTAAAATTATATAATTATTAGTTTTTATTTTAAAATATTTAAATATATAAAATATCTCAAAAAAGGGTAACCTCACCGCTCACCAAGGAGGGTTACCATATCCCTCCATCCATCCTTTATTACAACCAAACACAAAAAGTGTACATCCACTTTCTACATTAATTACTTTTAAACAACCAAACACAAAAAGTACTCATCCCTTTAAATCTCCATCCGGTAACTCCCCATCCTTGTAACTCTTCACTCGTGGATGGGGAGTTACAAACAACCAAACGGCCCCTTAATGGATGACCACATTCAATAAAAAAGACCGTATGTGGCTATCCGGTCTTTATTCCTCCAAACCCTTGTGACTACTCACCCACCTTTTTTACTTTCATCCACTTTTAATAGATACAGTCACCCCTCTCCTTCATGCGTGCCTTCACCCACTCGATGACATCCCTGGCAACCTCGGCCCCCCTTCCGATAACAAAGGCCTTGTTTGGATCTTGCTCTAGCTCGGGGATCTCGCAGATTGAGTTTTTGCCTTTTAATTTGGATGGGTTTTTGTTGGTGAGGTTGTTGTTCATCACGCTTGTTTTTGTGGTTGGTGTGGTTTAATTTTTGTTCCTGCATATATAGTATTCTTTGGATTTGGTGATGGTGTCATTCGAGAGGTTTTAAATTTGTTTGGCATTAATATTGGGCGAGGTTTTAATTGGATTGGAGAAGGGATAAAGCACTCAAGGAGGTAGTTTGGTAGAGGTTTTGAGGTGTTAATGAAGAAAAGGTCTACTGAGAGAGTGATAAGAGAAGTGTTGGATGAACATGGAAAGAAGTATTTCTAAAATCCTAATTGCCTATTTGATGTATTTATTGATGTTGTTGACAAAGAAGTCCTTCACCTCATTTCATTTACATAAACTATATTCCTTTGAATTGGATTCTCATAACAACACCCAACTCTAGGATTCATTAGAATTCAAGTTATATTATGCATCACCAAGCGGCCCGGTCTATTGGTAAAGGGTTCTCTCTCAAGGCGTTGGCCTCGATACTTGTCTTGGGCGTCACAGGGTTGAGACCCAGCCTTGCGAAGTTGTGAGGGGATTCTTGGCGTTTGCACGCAGGTCTTTGGCGTGACCCCTCCATGACAGAGGGTCTTTATGGCCTTTGTCAAAAAAGTTATATTATGCATCTATACTCAAATCACATCTATCTTGAACTTCCAAAATACCACACTATTTTAAATCTGTTTTCTATTGCCCACTTCAGATGTTGTGCCACTGTGACTCTAGGACTTAGGCCTCACTGCAATGATTCTATGGCCTACTCCATTTCAGATTAGTACAACATTATGTAGCACATGTAAGAGTGGCTTCTAATGTTTTCTTTCATTCACTTGTTTCATGCCATTCTTGTATGCCTTATCCCTTATTGAGATTTATTAAGATGATAGTATAATATGAGTTAACTAAATGCATTATCCATATGTTGGTTTATTTTTACAGAGAATAATAATATAAATTGGGTTTTGTGTTATCTAAGAAGCTAATCATCCAATGCAATAAAATATAAGTTTAGAAAAACAAATATATTTCAAAACACTTGAAAACATTTTCAATCATGCTCATAATATGTTTACTTTCCAAACAATAATATTTCGGATTAGGGGTGGTAACTGTTCGGTTACCGAACCGAACCCAGTGAACCGCTACCGACGGATAATTCACGATTTTGAGAAATCCTAAACCGATTTCGAACCGAAATTATATCAGTAACCGACACTCGGTTGAACCGATAATTTGGTCGGAATCGGTATATTGGGGGCATACCGAATCTATCAAACTTATAAGATAAATATTTTTAAAATAATTTATATTGAATTTTATCATCAAATCTGTAAGAAGTAACAACTCATAAATCTCATTTGAATTAGATTAAGGATAAACCCTTTTTTCTTTACAATTTATTTTAAAATTTTACCCCAAATACATTATACAAATTTGTAAAAAGTCACTAACAACTTGTCAAACCTCCCTTAAATTGAATTAGATTAAG
The DNA here is from genome assembly GCA_026586065.1 of Dioscorea zingiberensis. NCBI lineage: Eukaryota > Viridiplantae > Streptophyta > Magnoliopsida > Dioscoreales > Dioscoreaceae > Dioscorea > Dioscorea zingiberensis. The sequence goes on from CM048824.1 coordinate 40,968,727, forward strand.
AATAATTTTCTTTAAAAAATAATTTATCTTGAATTTTTTATCCAAAAAAATCCCTTAAATTGAATTAGATGAAGGACAATTTTTTTAAAAAAAATTATCTTAAATTTTTATCCAAATATAACCTCAAATTAGGTAAAGATAATTTTTTTAAAAAACAATTTATTTTAAATTTTTATCTCAAATATATCCAAATCTATAAAAAGTCATGAACCTCTTTTATAAAAATAATTTATCTTGAATTTTTATCCTCCTAACAGCTCATTAACCTCATTTAAATTGAATTAAATAATATATAAAAATTCTTATGGGTGTTTAATTCGATATTGAAGGAAAACTTAATCTAAATATGAGGCAATTATTTATTAGTCCCTGGCACTATTTGGTACTATTTCCCACACAAAACACACACACCCCGCAAGGACCCCAAGGTAATAAGCAAACAGTGCCATGGACCAATAGTTCATTATCTATTTAAATATAAATAAAATTTGTTATGGGTTTTATATTATACTGTATATTTAAATATTATATTTATATTTAATTGATTTGTTCGGTAATTACCGAACCAAATAAATCCCTCTAGGATTAAGCACGATTGGATGGTTGGTAGAAGAACCAACCAGAAAATTGAATTTTAAAAATATCTCTACCGAACTGAGTCTTAAATCGATGAGTATCGATTGATCGATTCTTGATTTTTTGGTAGACTTCCACCCTTATTTGGATCACATGGTGAAAATTCATTCAATAAATAAAAGTTTCAAAAGCTGGACATTATTTTTTCTAAAATCCCAATCAAGTTATTCCTTATGTTAGAAATCTAATGTGTCCAGCATTATAAGCGCCATTGGCTGAAGCTGCCATTGGTGAGTATCAATTCCGGTGATCACCCCCATTAGTGGTGTATCAAATTACCAATGTGTGTCCTCATTTAGTGCGGGGGTATTGATTTCAATAATTATCCCATTAGTGGACATCAAATCATCGTCTAATTGTTCTTTTAGTGAAAACATTTGAAAACCAATAAAACAAATCACTTTGGTGTCCAAACAATATCATGAAATAATATTCAAACTATAATTATCTCCAAAACAAGTGAGTCAAGCAACATGTGTCCAACTAAGAGTTGTGGAAGAAACTTACCTTAACCACCCCGACCAAAATATTCCACTTCTTATATTCCCCAAATAAATCTAAAATAGTCAAATATAAACACATTTAGGTTGCTATATTATTTGTGCCACAAATGATTCCAAAATATCCTTATTTAATAATTTTGATCCCAATAATTTCATAATTCCTATTATTTCACCAATGATCAATTCTGTGTTATCGACCATCCCGAACTACTGGCTGGCGATTTATAAGTTTCCAGAATGGGTTATTCATCGCTTTGACACACTTCGTCATGACTTCCTTTGGCGAGGACCGGACATGCAAAAGAGCACCTACAAGCTGGTTAATTGGAAAAGGCTGTGTAGACCCAAGGAGCAAGGAGGCTGGGGAATCCTTGACTTACATTGCTTCAACGCGGCCATGTTGGGTAAATGGTGGTGGCGTATGCTAAATGGCAAGGCTGGTATATGCCTCAGGGTGATTAAACACTCATACTTCCGGAACTCCTACATCAACCCCCACATGAGACCACTTGGACAGTCCTCCTACTGCTGACGTGGTATAGCATCACACTGGAAGTCAATTGAATCGGGAATTCACATACTGGAAGTCAATTGAATCGGGAATTCAGGTTAGAGCCAGGCGGGGTAACACTACCAACTTCTGGTACGATAGGTGGCACATGGGGAAGGCTCCGATCGCGACGACGGGCACATTGGAGCTAATGGTCCATGACGAGCGTCAGCATCCCTCTGAGCAAAAGGAATCAATGGTAGACTTAGGTGTCGCTCCTGAGAGAGGGCCCTCTTACACAAGAGGAGACCAGGGCCCTTGCCAACATCATGGCCTCCTTAGACTTAGGCATGGAAGACGGGGAGGACTAGAGGCATTGGCAACTGGGCCCGGATTTCTCAGTCAAATCTCTATACAACTTCTTGGCGGATGGCGGACTAAGAAGTCCTATGAATCATATTTGGCACATAGCGCGCCCCACAAAAATCAAACTATTAGCATGGTTGGCATGGGACAACAAATTACTTACGGCTCGATAACATAACCAAGCGAGGGGTGGAGGGAGGAGATACATAGTGCCACCCCTGCATGCGAAACATCTGCGAGGAATCTACGTAGAGCGTCCTCTTTTATCCGCGTGCCACTTGTTGTACAAAGATGCAGGAACACTATTGTTCCCTCTTCGGGATTAACTCGATCCTCGTCAGCTTGCATGACCTTTGGGGACTGAGAGGTGGCTAACTGGGAAACAGGATCCATAAGGAGAGAAGGCGACTTGGCAGTTGGCAATCATGGCGATTACTTGGAGCATCTGGTGCGAAAGAAACCAGAGATGTTTCTGTGGAAAACACCGCGTTTTGTCCAGAATTATCTGGGAGATAAACTTTCTTATCTTATCCTGGGTGGATGCCACATCCACACCCAAGAAACAGAAGCTGATGCCAATAGAGTCAATAGTCAAGCAGAGCCTTGCATACCCCTTTGAAGGAGGGTGATACGCCTCTGCTGGGATTGAGGGTATCGTGTAGCCCTACTTCGAGCGAGGGTATACTCCGAGAAGATGTTGTAGAGAGAGAAAGGATGAGTGATAAGAGAGAAGAGAGGAAATAACTAGAAAGAGAAAGGTTTATTCGTATCATCCATGCATGGTTGCAGCCAACCCTAGCTTATATAGAGATAGAGAGATAACTAACTTAAGATAGAGAGATAACTAACTTAGCCATGAAGGCACTAACGAACAAAAATATAAATAATAGATAAAAGGATAAAGACTGATAAAAGATAAAAAAAGATAACGTTTTAAATATTCCTCCACATGTCATGCCGTCCAGTGGTTGGGTTCACACTTCGTAATCAGCCATCCAGTGCGGACGCCTCCTCGCTCGACAAGTGTTCATTAGTGATCCCGGTGCATGATTAGTGAGTGGTCCCTGTGCATGGCTCCGCTGATCACCGTCCTCCATTATTATCGTTGCCGTTGGTTCTGGCAATCCTGGATGCAGTATGGAGGTCGTATCACTGCCTTCCCTGTGAAAGACCACCTTGTCCTCAAGGTGGAAGGCTGGGTAAAGTTTGCTAAACTCTTCCAAGCTCTCCCAAGTAGCGCTCTCGGGTAGTTCATCTTGACATTGTACCAAGAGTTGTTGTTGAGGTTTGTCGTGCTGGAGAGCAAGACGAGTCGCGCAAATAGCCACTAGCAATGAGAGAGGTTCGGTACTCATCATGGGGGCAGGTAGCGGGGTGGTCGAACTAGTGTCCAGTCCCTGGAATCATTTCAGTGATGATACGTGAAATACGGGATGGATTTTGCATCCCTCCGGTAAGTCTAGTCAATAGGCTACCGGGCCGACGCACTCCAAAATGCGAAAGGGACCATAGTATCTCCGTGCGAGTTTAAAGGAGGGACTGACGATTGCGATGATCACATGCAGCTATGGTTGGAGCTTCACTAGGACTTGGTCATCCACCGCGAACTCTACTTCCCGACGGTGCTTATTGGCCTTCTGTTCCATGCGATGTTGTGCTTCACGAAGTGTGGTCTTCAAGGTCCGCAAGAGCTCATCTCTATCGCGTAAGAGGGTATCCAGCGCCTGGATCTTAGTGGACCCTCATGTATAGGCTGGAATAGTGGGTGGCGGCCAACCATATAGGGCTTGGAATGGTGACATGCGAATGCTACTGTGGTAGTTGGTATTATAGCAAAATTCGGCCCAGCTGAGGAAGGAAACCCACTCCTCCGGTTGTTCATATGTGAAAGCTCTTAAATACTGTTCAAGACCACGGTTGACTACCTCGGCCTGACCATCAGTCTGCGGATGGTATGCGGTGCTATATTTCAATGTTGTGCCTCTGAGCTCGAAGAGCTTTGTCTAGAAATGACTAAGAAAAATTGGGTCTCGGTCCGAAATGATAGTACGTGGGAATCCATGCAGCTTGACGATCCTATCTGCGAATAGCTCGACAGTTTGATAAGCCGTGAATTTGGTGGGGAGAGGACCGAAGTGCGCCGACTTCGTGAGCCGGTCAACTACGACGAGTATGACAGTAAACCCGCGAGATGAAGGGAGTCCGGTGATGAAATCCATAGTTAGCTCCTCCCAAACCAAGGCGGGAATTGGTAGAGGTTGGAGTAATCCGGCGAGTGCCTGAGTGTTATACTTGATCTGTTGGCAAGTGAAACAGGAGGCGACATATTTCTCCACATCGTGACGCATGTTAGGCCAAAAGTTTACTGATGACAAGCGCACCAATGTGCGTTTCACCCCGACGTGGCCTGCCAGTGGGGTGGAATGGAATTCTTTGAGTATAGTTGTCTTCAAAGATGATTGGGGACTGATGTAAAGTCTGTGGCTATAAAGTAATAATCCCTCCTGAACTGTATAAGCTGGAGAAAGAACCCCTGCTGACATCTTTGCATAAGTCTGATGCTTTCAGATCTTCCAAAGTGTGGTTCTCCTCGCGAAGTGTGGCTAAGATATCAGGAATGGGTCGGTTGGTGAATAGTAGACAGGCTGGTGGCGGTGTAGTGGGTGGGGGGTTTTCCCCCTCGTACACTCGGGAGAGTGCGTCAGCGGTGAGGTTTGCTCATCCCGGTTTGTACTCGATTCTGAAGTGATACCCGAGTAACTTTCGCACAAATACTTGTTGCTCCGGCGTCTGCACCACCTGTTGGAAAAGCTCTCGGATGCTTTTGTGGTCAGTTCGGATGATGAAGAACCGCCCTAAAAGATATTGCCTCCATTTGTTCACGGCTTCCGCGATAGCGTGGAGTTCCTTGATGTAAGTTGAGGCGATGCACAAGTGGGGACCGAGCTTCAGGCTGAAATATGCGATCGGGCGTTCTTCCTGCATAAGCACTGCACCGATGCCAACGTTGGATGCATCTGTTTCCAGGATGAAGTCCATGTCGAAGTCCGGTAGCCGCAGAACCGGAGAGTGTGTCATAGCTTGTTTCAGAGCTACGAATGTTGCTTCCGCGCTGGGATTCCAAATAAAGCCATCCTTGCATAGTAGGTCCGTTAGTGGGGCCGCAATGGATGCGTACCCTTGTATGAAGCGCCGATAATATCCGGTGAGGCCCCAGAATTCGCGCAGCTGTTTCTGTGATTTCAGCGAAGGCCATTGCACCATGGCATCCACTTTGTGGGGATCGGTTTGAACTCCGGTGGAGGATACCAAGTGTCCCAAATATTCTATGCATTATTGGCAAAAGGAGCACTTTGAGAGCTTCACAAAGAAATTATGGGCCTTGAAACAAGCCAAGACTTGTTGGAGATGATCGACATGGCTCTCCAGTGTAGTGCTGTAGACGAGGATATCGTCGAAGAAGACAATGACAAAGCGACGCAAGAATGGAGCGAATATCTTGTTCATCGTTGCTTGGAAGGTGGATGGGGCATTAGACAAACAAAACGACATAACAAGGAACTCGAAACGCCCTTCATGCGTTCGAAACACAGTTTTATATATATCACGGGAATGCATGCGGATTTGGTAGTAGTCGGCACGTAGGTCAACCTTACTAAAAGTGGTAGCGCCGCCCAACTCGTCGAGGATCTCATCGATGGTCGGAATCGGGAATTTGTCTTTGATGGTGGCAGCGTTCAACGCCCGATAGTCGACACAGAAACGGTAAGTACCATCCTTCTTCTTCACCAGAAACACGGGCGATGAAAAGGGACTTCGGCTCGGCCTGATGACGCCCTATTCGAGCATCTCACGTACCAGTCGGACCATCTCATTCTTTTGAAAATGGGGATATCGATGGTAGGTGAATTCGATGGTCGTTGGTTCTGTGAGGAGGTAAGCTCGATGGAGTAGCAAACACATCATTGTATAGCGTTGCAAGAGGCGCACAACAGTGAGGGGCAGCCCCTCAGGTAGATTCAGTTTAGATGAGCTCTCAACTAGTTGTGGAGGAGATAAGTTCTCTGGTCCCTGAAGTTGATGTAATTCGAAATTGGTGAAGTCAGAGTGGAGTAGTATGGCTTGAAGTTGGTGGAACGATATTAGTTTGGGTGGTGGTGTCGTGTCCCGCGGAGGAGCACAGTCTGACCCTCCCAGTTGAACTCCATTGTAAGCTTGGTGTAATCGTGGGCCACACGGCCAAGCTTCTGCAACCACTGGATCCCAAGTATAATATCTGGCTCCTTGATGGGTAGCATAAAGAGTTCTACCATAAAAGTGTGCCCCTGTATGGTGAGAGCTACCTAAGGGCAATGGTAAGTACACACAAGAGAGTCTCCATTCCCTATGTATACTCTGAATGAGGTTGTAACGCCCCGACCCGAATCCTAGGACCCCGGGCACATCACAGATTGGCCATATTCAAGTAGAGACAAGCCCTACTCGGATACAAGGCCTAAGTAAAACAAGCAGATAACTTAAAACTTCATAAATTATATAAATAAAATCAGAGTTCATAAAATGATATAATCCCAAGGGTCCATATACCCTATACATGTCCGGACAACAAATCCTACAATATCTCACTCAAAAGCTAAACCTCAGTAAAGCCCGATCCTTCGCGCAAATCCTCGAGGTCAACTCTCTTGTACCTCAGGACCTAAAAAAAAAGAAACAAGTGCATGAGTTTTCGAAGGGAAAGCTCAGTAAGTACCCCGCAGGGACCATAAGGAATCAAATATGACCAAAGACATATCAATCAACACATCATCAAACAAATGAGGACAACGCCCAGTGTCATCAGAGCCTAGGGGTCTCGGACCTACCACAAAGACCTAACAAATGGTAGGGACCCCTAATCTCATAATAGCTCCTCCGGCTCTGGAAAAGAACTCAACAAACCTCCCCGATCGGCCAACACCACGGCATCCGGCGCGGCGACTAACACATGCGGCTCACCGGTAGCGCCACCTCTTTCACATGTCGACATGGCCAGCGATTCAATCCCGCTGACAGGCAGGACAACCAGAGTATCACCCCTCTGACATGGAATGCCGGAACGTCAGGGTGTCCCGTCCCCGAACGTTCTCTCTCAAACCGGAGCTCACCTGCTCCTCTGATCTGGGCGGAAGAACGAGCTCAACCAACACACACCAACCCGACCAACACAAGTGCCGCCCGCCTCTATGGTCAAGTGTCGGACACAGGTGGAACTATGCTCTATGAGTACGCATACCCATCCAGACGCATACCACCCAACCTAAACACTCCAACCACGAGTCCCACAGTAATGTCCCGGTCCACGGTGGCTTGCTCAGTGAGCATCCAAAAGCAAACTCATACAACATCCAATCAATCGGTATGGAAGCATCGAACCAAAACATATATATACCGGGATTCAACAACAGATAACCAAAGCATCATAGCAATGAACATAAGCCGCAGAAACCAATAAAGGACATACCAAACCCGAGGTAATAGCAAGACCAAAGAAACCCATTTTGGGTGGGAGCCTAGGCAAGAGTCACTTACCTCCAAAGCAATCAATCAAAGCGCTCCGTATACATCCCAGTGAAGCTCAAAACTCCACGTCGGTATCCTGGTAATCACGGACCCACACTCAACAAGCATGCGAGTGTTTAAAAGTCATAACTTCTACAATGCATGTGAAACTAAATGGGCCCGACCCATTACACACACCCAACTCGATTACCTTAGCCTTATTAACCAGATTTGACCAAAAATCCAAACTAGGTTTAGAATACATTAATCATCTTACTTAGACCGATTAACTCAACTCAATCAAGTCTAAGCGGATCAATTCACCATAACTAAAATTAAACCCGACCTCTTATATTCGACCAACCATCTTGGGCTTAAAGGGAACCAGGACATTACACTCAACAAAACAACACTCTTGTCCCCAATTCATCCAACCGGCCCAAAGGCCCAACTACACTACCCAAAAGTATTTATCCTCATCTAACACCTCCAAGTTGATTAACCCAAAGAAATCTTTTTAACTAGACTTGACCAAGTCCCAAATTGATTGACCCAATCACTTGAATAAAATCCAATTTAACTCAATATTTTATTAATGAATACTAGTTAAATTAATGCAACTTTAACATTTCTTTGGAACCAATCATCTATCAAAACTCCCCATATAAACCTCTCCTCACTGCCAGTATTTACCACACTATTAAATCAGATGATCACTCAAACAAATCACCTTAACTATCCTCTGAAATACAGCCATGTTATCCTTTAAGCATTTCTAGAAGTTCATAAAAAGAACAAAACCCATTTCCCTCCATTACAACCACTAACCCCTTAAATCAACTACCTTGTAGCCAAGAGTATCCACTAATCCTCTCTCCATCCTTCACGGATCATCAACTATCAAACCCACCCATAAAGAATAACATCCTCATTATTTCATGCTGTTTTTCATACACAACCACAATAATCACCAGCTTTTATAACCCATGCTAAAGCTCTAACATGTCCATGCTTTCATGAACCTTCAAATATAGGGATAGATTGGTTTTACACTTCTCATGATCATCTATATAAATTCAATTTATGAAACCACCCATGGAGGTCAACCTCCAACCCTTAGACCAATTCTTTACTCATTCAGTCCCCCATCTATCCTTATAACCCATGCATGCATGCATACATGAATCATCACATTTATCATCACACACAGCTGAGACGCAGGAATTTAGAGAAACACACCGAGTATAGATGTCGACAAACACTGAAGACAAATTGACCATCCAAACCAGATCTCCACAGTTCAGATTGGAGCATCACAAGTCTTCACCGTGACCAAAAATCAGCTCGATCAGACTAGTAATGATTATCCGATTGAAGCAGATGATGATGGCCAGTCGATCTGAGGAAACCAGCAGCGATAGGTTCTGTTTCACACCTTAGAACCATACTCTCCCGGCCACCAAAAACAATCTTCACCGTTCAAAATGAAGAATGAAGAGTCATGAACAATCTCACCAAAAATCAGCACGATCCAACGGTGAAATGGTCGGAATGGCAATGAACATAGAGCATGCTCAACACAGTCAGAACCTCATGCCTATTTCTGCACCTTTGTAGACTATTTCTATTCAATCATCATCATCTCTACTATCCTGAGCATCAAACTAATCTTCAACTTCATCATGGACCTTTACATGCCATATATAGGCCTTACAAGTTTAACTTCTACAACCCTTCACATTCTAAACCTCCCTCATAAACCCCAAGACAACATCCAAATAATTCCAACCTTTCAACTTTATAACCCCCATGGCATTTTTCATATTCCATTACTCTTCTCAAAACCACCATGGATAGAAAATAAATATTTGGGTTTGACCAATTTGATCCACCTAAAATAATGCCCATCCTTGAGTTGGCTAATCTAGCCAACTCTACTTATATTCAAAATTCAAATCCATTACCAAATTGATTAAATCGACTATCTCCAACTTAGGTCTAAACCTTGGTCCTTTTTATTTATTCAATTCATTGACTTGATTGAACTCAACCATCAAAACTTAGCCCATTACTTAAATCAAGTTAATAATCGAATCGAATAAACTTAACCACTTTGCCCAAACCATTTTAATTGACCAATTAATTTTATTGTGAACCTAGGTCAAACCGGGTTAGATAGACTTGACCTCAGCCCATTTGGTTATCCCAAATCAACTTGTCTCAATTTCTAATTGGTTCAAATAGTTAATTGATCAAACTCAACCTTTTAGTTAAGCCCAACCCATCAAGACGATTAATCCTACCAATTAATCAACCTAGTTTAGTCTCACCCAATTTAATTCAGTAATCTTACAATTAAACGATTAAATTGATTATCCTAACTACACTATACTTGATTAATCAAATAAAAATAATGTCACACTTAAATAAACCAAACTATGTCATTTAATTAATCAATACCTGATTAATGGTCACAGTTTATTAAAATCATTAAATTAATTTGGCCAATTAATTAACACTAACCTGTGATTAAAATAATTAATTAAAATGATTAATTAACTTTTTTCCCTCTTTCTCTCCCGATTAATTGCCTCGCGAGAGAAGGCATCGGAAAAGCCCAGGCTCACGTGCGTGGACCTTTCTCCACCGGAGCTCCATGCTCCAAGCTTTGTCTCTGCCGGGGCATCTCTTTGCGCCCACCGGTGACCATCAGTTCCCTTCCTAGGGGCCCGACAACTACCGGCCAAACCCTCCTCTCCGGCGAGCTCGAACCGGCATCAATTCGTGTACATATTCTAAAACTTTTAACAGGGAAAGCCTTGTTACCTTGGTTTCGAACTCCTGGCCCGGTAAGCGGCAGGAGATTAATCCCCTCCGAGGCGAAAATCCTCTTCTCCGATCACCCTCTCCGACAAGCATCATGTTCTCGGAGTGTGTCTTCTTCCCCTTTGCTCAACAGCGGGGCTGCTCTTATAGAGCTTAAGGGAAACGGAAGAATGGGTGATCACTGGCCTTCTCGCCCGCAATGGCTGGAGAAGGGGGAGGGACAAGCGGCGGCCATTTTAGATTTCCGAAAAGGCGGCGGCCAGATTCTTTGAGAAGCGATGGTACCTCGAGATGAGCTCTCGTGGATGAATGGTGAAGATCGTTAGATCAAATACAACGGCTAGATAATCATCCAGTTGCTTCGTATCACGCTTTCAACTTGAACGAACGACCACGATTACATCGTGATCAACGGCCAGATTAACCCATCCTGTCTCGATGTTGAGTCCATCTCAAGATGAGAGGTCCTCGTCAACCCGCACCGTGAGGTCACTCTCACCGCCCTCTCCCTTGGTGCCTCGGATCCAACATACATTCAGATGGATCTACTCTAGGCTTGCCATATGGCCTCACGATTGCCTTTATAATGCATCGCGATCGATCCTAACTCATGATCTTTTAATCCTGACCGTTGAACCATTTGTATAAGGGTTTTGATCTAGAAAATTATCCAGAAGTCCCTAAACTTTGTTAGGTTACACTTAAGTCCCCCTTTTGTGAGAGAGGACAATTTCAATCAGGTCCTTAACACTTTTGGGAACTATAACTAGGTCCCTAACGACCCAAACTAACCCTAATTAGGGTTTTATTTATTTTAATTCCCCTTTTTATACTTAATTTAAACAACTTAAACCACCTAAGTCAACCACTTCGAAGGCTAGGGAATTTTCCTTAATTAAGAAATTAATTAAAGAGAATTTTTAAACCAAATTCATATCTTAATCAACTAATTGTTTAAAGAGCAATTAATATACTTTAATTTTTCAAAATATCCAAACAAATCCGAGTTTGGGAACCTTCCTTTTACGTGACTAAAACAAGAAAAAATTTACTCCATAAAATCCTCAGTTTTCTGAGGAGGTGGTGTTGAATAGCTTGACCCCTAGTTTCTCGACCCACAATTGGTTTGATAAAATTATGTGTACTCACCATTTGTCCACAAGTATTTGCGGTTGGTGACCATACACCTACTTTGTCATATGCGGAGGGATTTTGGATTTCCTTGACCCGTGAGAGCATGAAGGCTCGAGATATCGCCTATCACGATCTCATCTTCAGCTTTAGTGGGATGGTTTTCATCTGGGGGTTCTTCAGGGTCGTCATCATCCGTTCCCATGAGTACCAGAAATTTGCTGCGACAACGGTGGCTGGCATTCCATTTCTGGTCACAGTAGTAGCAGAGACCTCTGGCGCGCTTGTCTTGGAAGTCTGCCGAAGAGAAGCGTCGGATGGGAAGTTGTGTGGGGGTTGGAAGGAGGGGTGGTGTGGAGTTGTTCTTTGGTGGAGGTCCTGAAGAATGGTTGCTGATTGGTGTTGGGTTGGATAAGGTGGTAGAGGTGTGAGGGGTGGATGGAGGCAGCACCGGTGGGGGCTTGTTGTTGCTATGCAGAGTTGGAAGAGGTTGTGGGGGCCACTTGGACCAAGAACGACTCTCTTGCTTCGCCTCTTCAATCCGATCTTCCAACGTTCGCGCTAGTGCAAATGTTTCTATTAGTGTGCTTGGTCGCATCATCCGCATCTCTCGCCGGATGTCTGAGCGCAACCCTGTGATAAAGAAGGAAATGAGTAATGACTCGGTGACGCCGGTGACCCTGTTCATTAGATCCTCGAACGCGGTTTGGAACTCCGCCACCGTCGAGGTTTGAGTGAGCTTCGAGAGCGACCCCTGATGATCCTCGTACTGCGACGCCCAGAAGCGCTGCTTGAGGTTGTTGAGAAAGTTCGACCAAGTGGTCAAGAGGTTGTTCATTTTCATCCACTGGTACCACTTGTGATGCCGGACCCTCCAAGTGGAAGGGAGGCGATCGCGGGTATTTGCTTTCGGCCGGTGTATCATGGAAGTCGAAGAACTCTTCGATGCGGAAAGCCCACCCATGCGGATCTGACCCATCAAACTTGGGTACTTCCATCTTCATAAAACGGACAACGGGGCTGATTTCTGTATTCCAAGTGATTCGCTCTAGTGGTCACGGCGGTGGAGGGAGCCGGTTCGCTTGGGACGATGTCGCGATCTCCTCCAGTATCTCGGAATGGAAATCATCAAAGCGGGCGTCTATACGTGACGCTAGTTGAGCTAAGGCCTGATGATGGTCTTCTAGTTGTGCCTGCAGGGCCTTGACTTCTTCTTGAGGATTGCACTCCTCCATAGGTAAATTGGTTGTTGTTGACAGAGGATGTATAATATATATATCTCAATGAAAGCACCAGTGATACGCCTCTGCTGGGATTGAGGGTATCGTGTAGCCCTACTTCGAGCGAGGGTATACTCCGAGAAGATGTTGTAGAGAGAGAAAGGATGAGTGATAAGAGAGAAGAGAGGAAATAACTAGAAAGAGAAAGGTTTATTCGTATCATCCATGCATGGTTGCAGCCAACCCTAGCTTATATGGAGATAGAGAGATAACTAACTTAAGATAGGGAGATAACTAACTTAGCCATGAAGAACAAAAATATAAATAAGAGATAAAAGGATAAAGACTGATAAAAGATAAAAAAAAAAGATAACGTTTTAAATATTCCTCCACGCGTCATGCCGTCCAGTGGCTGGGTTCATACTTCGTAATCCGCCATCCAGTGCGGACGCCTCCTCGCTCGACGAGTGTTCATTAGTAATCCCGGTGAATGATTAGTGAGTGGTCCCTGTGCATGGCTCCGCTGATCACCGTCCTCCATTGTTATTTATCGTCATTGGTTAGTTACGGTAATCCTGGATGTAGTGTGGAGGTTGTAACATCCCAAAATTTCATAAGTAAAATTCAGTGAATTCCTGAAATTTTTAATGAAGTTAATTAACTTAAAACAGATTAATTAATATTAATCTCAGGTTAAAGAAAATTAGAATAAAATGGACCGAAATCCATCCTCGCAACTATAGTGCCGAGAAAGGCCTTAATGGGTCAGGCTAGGGTTATATAGAATAGTTGGAGATGGATGGTCGTACGAGGATAGATTAATTAAATCAAATATTAATTAAATATTAATTAATCCAGATTAATTAAGTAGGAATATCGGACAAAAGTTAGAGTCCAGATAAAGTAGATCATTTGAGTCAAAGCGAGATTAGCGGATGCAGGTCGGGGAGAGAGCGACGACGCGTGGCCTTCTGACCCGGCCGTGTCATTTTGGGATCGTCGACCCGGGATTCCGGATCAGATTGAAGAATTATTGATAAGATAACATTATTAAATTGTGATCGGCGTAAAGTAAAAGATAATGTTAATTATTAAATCTTTTTATAAAAGATAAAGTATTATATTATATTATTTTAATAAAAGAAAAGGTTATTTAAATGAAAATATATATATATATATATATATATATATATATATATATATATATATATATATATATAAAATAGAATAAAACGGTAAACATCTGCCTATAAAGGCAGATGTGAGCAAGAGAGAGAGAGAGGTTTTGTTTCAACACTCTCTCTCTCTTTCTCTCGTTTTTCTCTGAAAATCAGAGAAAGGGTGTCTCTGCCCTTTCTTTTTTTTCTTCAATTCCTTCACTTTCCTTGAGGATTGAGTCGTGCATCTCCCGTAGGATCAAGCCCGGCTTGACCGCCCTTAGCGCCTCACTTGGGTCCGGCGTCCACGACCATCCGTCAGAGCTCCGGCCGCGCGCCATGCAGGGCGGCCTTCGAATCCGCGAAGCCATGACTCCGGCTCCGATCAGCCCCAAATCTCTCAGCTGTGAGCCTCTTATGAATAATTTAGAAATTAACCCGGATAATTGAGTGTTGGATGTGGGAAAGCCCATGTAGGTTCCGATCTAAGCATTTTGTGGATGATGAAATGTTTTGTATAAGGGGCAGAGTGTTGTTAGAGGTTGCCTAGTATTATGGCATGTTGTTATAGTAGTTGTGTGTGATGCTAATTAAGTGTGCAATTGTGTATGTTTGTATGATTTGGAGCCCTACAAATAGAGGAGGTCTTTGCTAGAAATTTCGATGAAACCCTTAGATTATCCGTATCATTTTAGCAAGACATTACCTTAGGAAAACATGTTAAGGGCTCTTAATCTCCATGAAATGCATGCTTAAGGTTATCAATTATGTTAGTGATGAAAGTGAGGGGTAGCTAGATAGAAGAGTTAATTTACATTATTCTCATACATTATCCCATTAGTTTATATTTGAGTGCAGTCGAGAACACGGACTCAGTATTTATAGAATTCTTATCTCAACTATCCGGGTAAGGGCAAGGGGAAAGTCTGGCTGCTTAGGAAGGACAGGAGCGGACCTAAGCTTCGAACCGGACTAAGGTGGGGAAATCTACACAATGCAGTTCATGAGTCTTTCACCGTATTTTTTATACGATACAGTTTTCGAGTTTTAGAAGCATGAACTCACGAGTTTTATGAAGTTTCAGGAGTTTTATGAAAACCATTTTCATGCTTAGTATTGATGCAGAAAAAGAGAAACAATTACAAATACGGTTAGATTACATTACATTTGATGTACATGTATAGACCAGCAGTGGCTCGTGTAGAGCTAGAGAGTACATTGAGTTAGGAGAGGGGTGATTTAAATTCTGTTTTAAGTCCGAACTATCTGTTTTAAAAGCACTTCCATTTTATAAAAATCAAAACCCCCTTTCCATCCCTTCGGATGCTTAGTGTACGTATATATTGTCGACCACTTGTATCAGATATACTTGTTGGTCGCTGGCCATACAGTATTGAAGTAGATGTGTAGTCAGAGAATAGTCTTGTGTATTAGATGATGCCGCGTTCCTCGCCTTCTAGAGATAGAGCTCATCTCAGAGAGAGAGAGGGCACAGGTACAGATTACCCAGGGGGAATGTCGGTTTCATATTTAATTCACAAGACAGAGAAACAGAAACTCAGATATGCATTTTTAAGAGAATACCTTGATCAATGTTTACTTGCTCAGTATTCAGTACAGTTTTCAGTATTTTTAATCCAGTATTTTCTATTCATGTTTTACACGTCAGTTTTTACTTTACAGTTTTGTTATTTTTATACGGGTACAGTTACACCCGACAGGTTGTTTCTGCTCACTGAGCTTCAGTAGCTCAGCCCCACTTTTGATACTGTTTTCGCAGGACGTTAGGCAGGAGTTCTTCTAGAGGGCCGTCTGGCCACGAGTTAATGATGATGCCCCGTAGCTGGCTCTGACTCCGTGTCTAGTTTATGTTTATTTGTTTTCGAGTGTTGTGAGACATTAAGTTTAAGACAATATTTATTTTTGTGTTGTATTAAATTCCGAATTTGTTGGTGTTTTAATCTATTCAGTTTGTTTATTACCTTCCGTTGCTGTATTTTCCCAGTAATTAGCAGAATACAGCCTTAGGTTTAGGGTTCATTCCCTAAATCTGGCTCGTGTGGCACCTGAGTCCTAAAAAGGATAAGGGTGTTACAGAGGTCGTATCCGAGGGGGCAACGACTCAGGACCGGATGACGGGGGGAACACACCCTTGAATTCCGTCCCCACAGAGGAGGAAGACCCAGGATGAGGACGCTCTCGAGAAGTAAAATGGTCGGGCTATGGGGCTAGGCAATACCAATCTTGTAATTTTCATGTAATATTTTAAGCTTTAATCATTAATGAATGTGGTTTATCCAATTTTTTTTCAATATATATATTATTATATATATATTATTTCACCAATGCCCAGGTTTACATAAACACCCTTCATTTTCTCTATTTTCAACAAATCACACGTGCACTATAAAATTCTTGATCTCTCACATAACTATCTATTTAAAAAAAAAAAAAAATTAGAAATCACAAAATTTCCCATTTTCCTACAATTTATTTATTTTACATTATCTGCTAATTACTGTTTTTCACTGTGATTTCTTAATTAATTTTTTTTCTGAATTTCAGAAAATACACCACCCCAACATTCCATAAGTTTCTGCGAAATTTCATAATTCTAATTTTCCAGACATTTTAAGATTTTCGCAAATTTCAGAAATCTCAGAATTTTAAGAATTTTTAAAAATATTAAAATTTCATAAATTTCAGAAATTTCAGAAATTTCCCTATTTCTTATGTTTTATAGAATTCCAGAGATTCATAAATTTCAGATTTTGTGAAAATTCCATAATTTTTTTTTTGATTTGAACGGTGGATAAACCACATTTATTGCTATGAAGATTGTCCTTTGATGGACTGAGTTACATGTATCCCGACCATGGTTGGATCGGGTGAGTTACATGGGTAGGAGTGGGGGTCCACGGGGGTGGTCCTGACGTCCTGTTCTTGCGTGGCCTCGTCCTCAAAGTCTGAGTTGGTATCTGGTGGTCTTTGTTGTCCCGCAAGGTCTCGCGTGGTTTTCAGGCTTCGTCATAGTTTTGTCTTTTTGGTTTCAGGTGCCGTGTTAAACCATAAGAGTATTAGGTAGTTAATGCTTCGGATCAACTGTCTGTAAACATGTTGTTTAGCCTGAAAGCATCTCCCATTGCGTTCCATCCATATACTCCATGTGATCGCCATTACCACCAGATGCCATTCCATTTGAACTTCTTGTTCCATGTAGTTTGGCGATTAATGTCATCCCATTGTGGCTCAAGGGTAAAGCCGATGAAGCAACGCTTTAGCCCCAAATTTTAACGGCCTCATCTTTTTTATCCTCTAAGATTTTTTATTTTTTTTGAAATCTTATTATCATAACTATAATAATAGATTATTATAATAAATTGATTTTTAAAAATTTTAATTTAAATTTTAATATGTATTGGAGGCCTCATAGATATTTAAATTTTTTAATTTAATATTTAATTAATTATATATCTTTTATCAACTAAATTTTTTAAAATAAAAGATAATAAACTAAAGTTTTAACTAAAACTAATCCTAAGAAGTATTAATTATGTAAATGTTGGTAAATTGGTAAGTAAGGATCATTTTCTCTACTATAAATCAAGATTGTTTTAAAAAAAAAATTATATCTTTAATTTTTTCAATCTTTGCTTTTGAGTTCTTGTTTGCAATACTTTAACAATTTCTATTGTTTTAACCTTCCTTTGTTATTTTAATTTATATTTTATAAATATATTTTGTTTAATTTATAAATTTTTCATTAAAAAATTTTCTCTGTTTAGATTTTTTTTTTCTTTTTGGAGTGGATATAGAGTTACTTCCCCATCAAAATGAGTTATCATGTTATTATTATATAAAATAGTTAAAAAATGCGTATTAGTGTGTTTATTAAAAATTACTAAAATTTAATTGATATTAAATAATTAAAAGCCTTATTTTAAAATTTCGCTTTAGGCCTCCAACTCTCTTAAGCCGTCCACGCTTTCGAGAAAGTGGGGTCATTTGGGGTGCTTCGGGATCCCAGCAGAGAGAGGGCGGAGGGTCAATGGAGTTAGGGTTCGATTTCGTGCATAGGGTTAGGGCTTTATGGATTCCAAATGTACAATGAGAGATTCTGAACCGTTGGACCATTTGATCCAATAGTTAAGAATTTAATTGCGATGAGAGATTCTGAGCGATTGGATCATTCTATCCAACGGTTAAAAATTTAAACTTTATAAAATATATTAGTTGAAAACGAGAGATTTTGAACCGTTGGATTGACTAGGATCATTCGAATTCGATCCAACGATTTAGAATATGAACTTTAAAAATATATTAGTTGCAATGAGAGATTACGAGGTAGCCATCGGATCATTTGATCCAACGGTTAAGAATTTAAACTTTAAAAATATATTAGTTGAATTTAGATGTAGAAAATTTATGATATTTGTGAAGATTAATGTTACAAATCTTATCACTTTTTAAATAATTTAAACTAAAAAACTTTGGGTAAAGCGTGTATTATTTTGGAAAAAGCGTGCGTGTATTATTTTGGGTGAGTTGTGTATTATTTTGTGTAAATGCGTGTATTTTCTAAGCTTATTAACTTGAGGATGAAATTGTTACTGACCCGGACCAATAAACCCATAATAATCTGAGACAGCTCTCACATGACGATCGGGAACCCCAAGTCCTAAAAAATAAACCCTAAATCCAAGAGAATAATCACAAAAGTAGTTTTAGAAACTTGGTATCTGGCTGAAAATATTTATTTTTTCTAGTTTTACGCTTATAAGGCGAATGCGTGTATTATTTTGGGTGAATCATGTATTATTTTGGGTTAATTGTGTATTATTTTTGTGTAAATCATGTATTTTAGAAACCATTGAGCGGTAATTTGGAGTGTGTTACAACCAAACCAATAAACTCATAATAATACACGGACGCTCTCACAACCAGTCAGGAACCCCAAGTCCTTAAAACTAAACCGAAACCCCAAATAATAACTACAAAACCAGAAATCACGCACATTGTTACAACCCTAAACTCGAAAACAAACATCAACCCATGAATCACACACCCCAAACTCCAAAAAACAAAGAACTATTTCTTTGGGAGAGGCTCGCCCTGAATCACATATCATAGCTGGACGCTTCGAAGAGGTGGTCTTCCCGGTTGTCGGCGAAGATTGAAAAAAATTAGAGATTTTTCAGAAATTAGGGATTTTTGTGAAGTTGGGGAGAAGAACTATTGATAGGCACTAAAGTAATTTCACACCTTTTTTAGCATCTTTAACTTCGGAGAGGTGGTCTTCCCGGTGGTCGGCGAAGATTGAAAAAAATTAGGGATTTTTCAAAAACTAGGGATTTTTGTGAAGTTGGGGAGAAGAACTATTGATGGGCACTAAAGTAATTTCACACCTTTTTTAGCATCTTCAACTTGGGAGAGGTGGTCTTCCCGGTGGGCGGCGAAAATTGAAAAAAATTAGAGATTTTTGTGAAGTTGGGGAGAAGAAGAACTATTGATGGGCACTAAAGTAATTTCACACCTTTTTAGCATCTTCAATCACTTTTTCGACTGACATGACCTCTAGTAAAAAAACATGGGGTTTTTTAGAAATGGGAAAATATCAGGGGGTTTATGAGAAGTTGCAAAGTTTTGAAAGTTTTTTCTAAACTTTCCTCTTAAATTATAAAATTATATAAATTAATTTTAATATGTATTTTCAAGGATGTATTTAACAAAAAAAAAACTTTTAACTTGGATATGTAACATAAGCAACCACATTAATAACATAAGATAAAAATATATCAACATTCGTTACACAACATTGTGTGTGTAAATATATACCTAGACATTATTACAATTACAAAGAGTAGTGATCCAAAATTTGTACCTAAAAATATATATATATATATATATATCTAAAAGGAGCTTTCAGTGCTACAAAGGAAAACAAGAATGGAAATTAATGAATAAGCTTCACTAGTTATCCCCTTGAGATCTTGTATCTTGATAAGAAGATGATCAGACGTGAAAAGGGTTGCAGTAGTTACATATGTTGAGTAAAAAAATTCTATAAATTTCATATAATATATATATATATATATATATATATATATATATATATATATATATAGGAAAATTAGCATGCGGTCCCGACATATTTAAGATTCGGGGACAGTCCCTCGACTTTCCGGCTTCATAGAAAGTCCACGCTTTTGCAAATCTTCCCAAGAAGTCCCTCCCTCTCCATCCAGCCTCTATTTTCTGAAAAATGCCCGTAATGCCCTGTCCCTATTGGGTGATTTTGGCCGGGGAGATCTCCCGGCCGTCGTCGTCGAACTTCGCCATACCTTGCGGTGAAGATCTTCACCCACATTAAGCTTCCTTTGTTTAGTATACTATCTCCTCGTTCCTTCCCTTCTAAGCGTCTGCGGTTGAAGATCTTCACTACCTTCGCTAATGGAAACCATTTTCTTTGTAGCAAGGTACAAAGAAGAAGGCCATGTTCTTGATTTCACCATGTTGTCCTGCGTGGCGATGCGTGTTGGAGGAAATCCTCAATGCGTTTGGAGCCTCGGCGCTTCACGAGTGAGAGTGAGAGTATGTCGTCAGGGCGAGCACAAGGCTATATGTTTGAGTTGACTCAGGATAGGGATTTCTTGCGGATGTGCGGGGGTCATCGAATATTCAAGAAGATGGTGGTGGACATGATCGTTGAGGACAAGGATGTGACAATAGGGAACTGGCGAGAATCATCTGTTGCCCGTAATGAAGAATTTCTTTTTGATTTGTTTCGTTTTATGTTTTGTATTTTCGCTTATTATTATGTAAGCCTTTATTATTAATGGTTTTCGCTTATTGTACCCCCGAAAGGCGTTTAGTATTTAGGAGTTTGGTTGACTAAGCGGCCGAGCCGTTTATTATTTTGAGGTTTTCATATTATGTGACCTAAGCGTTTATTATTTGCGGTTTTCACTCATTTAACGGCCGATCGTTTATTTTATGGAGTTTCAGCTTACACTATCTGATACATCGTTTATCCTTTTACGTAAAGCATGTATTCCCATTTGTTAAGCGACTAAAGCGTGTATTTCATGACTTTGGTCTTCTACACGGGGTTTCCGTCCCAATCTTTGTCATCACAAAGTGAAGAAGTGGACTTTAGCATGCGCATGCGACACTTACTTGGAATCGACTTTCCGTTGTGATCGGCACCGTCGATCCGAGATTTCACAATCTTTGAACACTTGGCGAGGATTCTTCACGGGACTTTGCCATCGGGCTTGAAATTTCGACTATCGGTTCATTAAGAATGATCGGCCAAGAGTGGCCGGATTGCGTATGCGATGGATGATTGTCGGTGGATTAAACGTGTCCATGCATCGATGGTTGGTAATATTAAAGAATTCCGTATCAAAACAATAACAACCTACGCATCATGTGGAGGGGATTGGCACTACATCCCATCAAAGGCTTCTAAAGAAGTGGGTCGACAAACATGTGATACGAAACTCAAAGATCGAAACCACTCTATAGGGTGAAGTGGACATGCAGCGGGACATATTACGTGACCATGGAGTTCACTGCCCGTACAAGCGGGCTGGATGGGTAAAAGAGGTCGCGAGGAGATGCTCCACGAAGGCGGCCCAAGCTACGATCATTGATGTGGTATGCGGAGAAGGTGGCGAGAGACCAACCCGGGTAGCATTGTGATTTTGGAAAAGGAAGGTAGAAAGATTCAAGCGAGGTTTCTTTTGTTTTGGGCCTCACTTGATAGTTTCGGGAGGGTGTAGACCCTTGTTATTCCTTGATGGGACTTCGCTTAATGGGGAAATCACGGTGGCACGTTGCTTGGCGCGAAGCCCGGTAAAGATGGTAATGAAGGATTCTTCCACCTAGCGTTAAGCCATTGTTGACAATGATAAGGGTGATGATAATTGGACATGGTTTTGTGTCCTTGTTGGGTGGCGCATTATGCGACAACTTGGCGAACCGATGCGAAGATCCTTCACGTTCATATCGGACGTCGATCGAAGGGGCTTATCGATACCATCGCTAGGGTTTTCCTTCCTCCCCATGCGTATTGCTTACGACATCTTCATCTGCGAACTTCTTGAAGGCAAATGCTTACGATGGGTAGAGGCGATGAAGGATGAGTGTTGGAGCTTGTTGCTTAAGGTTGCATATGCCTACACATGGAAGGAGTCTGATGATCTTGTCGATGAGGTCACAGCAGCATCATGTGACACACAAGCGGGTTATTTCACAAGTCGACATAGAGCATTGGTGTAATTATTTGTTCAAAGGGCCTCGATGGGGTGAGATGTACTCCAGCGTGGCGGAGTCATTCAACGCATGGATCACGGGGCCTTGCGTCACCTACAGTGACAAACATGGTGAACTCCATAAGGTTTTGCCAGGCGTTTATTTTTCCTAGTTTTAAACTTTTTATATGAGACTAAGCCTTTATTTATGAGTCTTTAGCTTATTAAATGTCTTAGCTTATGGTTTTGTTGTTTGGCTTATCGAAATGACCTAATGTTTAGTTTTTATTTTCACTTATTATAGCTACCGGCGTTTATCGTTTTTGAGTTGTCGTTTATTATGTTGTAGGTATAAGATGATGAATATGATGTATCATCGAGCGAGAGCTTGATGTGACAAGCTATGGGAAGGTCATCTTTGTCACGAGATACATAAGCGGATTGAAGAAGCCCAGTGGAGCAAAGCGGTACTTGAAAGTGGAGTCGTTCAGATGGGGTTGATTTTGAAGTGATGGACAATCGTAGTAATTGTGTGAACTTAAGCAATAGGACCTGCTCATGCCGTCGTTGGGAAGTTGATGGACTACCATGCAAACAGCATGCTTGCTTGTGATTATGCAAAAGACACAAGTGTGCATTCTTATGTTGATGACTTCTTATTTGTCGGCATACAGTGATACCGGAGCCTATATTTCCGATCCAGGGATATAGATAGACCCACCGTTGCCTCCACGGGAACCGTATGAGGCCACCTTTGATAGAAAAGGCGAAAGTGCGACCCAGACGGAGAAGGATCGAGTCGCAAGCATTCGACATTAGACCACTTCATTGTAGTCGGTATCATGAGGCCGGGCATAATAGAATTACATGCAATGCTATCGTAGATGATGGCTGAAAGTTAGTCCCAAGACATTGCTGAAGTTATTTTTGTTATATGTTATAGTGAGCGGGCTGAAAAATATATTAAATAAGCGTTTAAGCAATATAAATATGAAGCGTGTCTTTCAGTCATATTATACGGGACGATGTGGCTGACTCCACGACACTCGTGACCTGATACATAATCGCATAAATAATAAGCAGCTCAAAACTCCCTTAGTAGCGATAAGCTAAAAGAAATAAGCAGCTTCCTCAGTATAATAAATGCCTGCGCTATATAATAAGCGCTTGGCGGTATAATAAAGCGCTTGACGTATAATAAAGCGCCGATGGGAATAAGCGCTTGGCGTATAATAAGTGAAAAGAACAATATAATACACGGCTTAAAGCTTGTTATCGAACGGATGTAAAATTAACAAAACATGTTTGCCATACATAAAATATTACTTGCAATGCGATCCCATCTAATATTAACCGCCACCCACTTTAGCCTCACCCTCGGTACATCTTCCAAGTCGAGTTCAAGCTCTCTTGCCCACGGAGAATCGATCCGTAGAAATGGATGGTAAAAATTCCACAATCGTATTTGCGATTCTTGCGCGGTTCCTCTTATGTGTCGGGGCCATTTCTCCTTTTGTCGGTAACTCTAGCTTTGGAGGCAAAGATGCTTGAGTATTAGCACAATTCTTATGACTTTGCAAACATGGGGTTTTATTGTTAGATCAATAGCATTCTTGTTGGATAATAATACAAATAATAATAAGGGAAAGTCTTACCATGGCCATGGCGTCCATGTAAGTAACTTATGCTTTCGTTAATGGCGAGTAATGGAGATACTCTCGTCTTTCCCGTTCGGCGCGAGGTGGAAGTGCTTCGTGGCGATTATAGAGCATTAGGGACAACGATGCAGGTCCATGAAGTTTTCTATTCGCTTTCTTAAATCAGCGACTTCGGCCCGTGACTGATGCGGTGATTTCGAAAATTGTGACAACTTGAGGATCTGCTATGGGCACGATATTGGAAGCCCTCCGTTTGTATGGGTTGTCCGACTTCTTAAACTCATTTTGAAACATAACTTCTGAAGGCGTCGATCCGCGTCATGCCGAGCGAACTCTCCATTGATCATGCGATGCGATTTGCTTTGCGTGTAAGCGAGCGTCAAGTCGTTCTTCGGGGCCAGGGAGTCTTTCTTTGAGGAGAATAAACTTATTTAACTTATAAAATTTGTTTAATAAGTTAAAAAGTCGAGCAAATACGCCTTGAATCAAAATAATGAGCGAAAGCGAAACATTTACGCTTAAGGAAACTAATAAGCGGTGATAATAAACACTTAATGCAAATAATAAAAGCGGGAAACCTCCGATAATAGCGAGAAAACTATGCTAATAAGCGCTTAAGGTAAATAATACACTCCAATAAAAATATGGGCAACAAAGCCTAAAACTAAAAAAATCATATTCTCTTAGCATGTGTCTTACTTACATCCATCCACGTGATTCAAAAAGCAATTGAAATTGCCGTGACGCTCCATCTGGATTCCGGATGTTTTGAAACCAAGAGGCCTCTTATTACGGGTAAATAGAAGTTTGTATTATCCACGCTCGGGAGCACTAAGGGCAAAGCGGGATAATGGCGTCTTTGGCTTTATCGGACAAGACACCTTAAATCGTTGGTGACCTCCGGAATTGTTTCTTTAAAGAAGGGACTCAAGAGCCATTTCGAGATGTCGAGGCGTCGCTTTGGTCCTCCGGATGAACCGCCTCCTTCGTCTCCTTCAGCTGGGAATAGCGTTAAGCCTCGGTGACTTTCCCCATTTGCCTCACGGCGGAGAAGCGGGGGCCAGCCGTCAGAAATTTGTTTTCTGCGGGTTGCCGCGTGCGCCCACGTGTTCTTGAGGCGTGGTGCTTTTTGGCCTTGCGCCCGATGCGGGTCGTGTTGCTTTTACGGTTCCCCTTAGCGGTATTTGCTGCGTCGTCGCGATTAGTGGTTTTGCCACTTTCCCTTCTGAGCTGCAAGCGTATCCCAAGAGTCGCCCGGTCGCGGTCTTGCTTGCAAATTGGTGCTTGTGCTTGATTCTGCGAGGTGCATCTTTTACGGTGGTGAAACTGCGGTGGTGCATCATTGCGAGGAGCGAGTGCTTCCGGTGGTTCTCGATCACGAGGTGTAGTGCATACATTGCGCAGTGGTCACGGGGAGCTTGGCGGGTTAGGTTATGCTTTGGGCATTCACGCCAGCGACTCTTTGTTTTCGACCGGTGTCGAGCGCTCTCATCTCCTCCATGAGAACTCCGGCTTGTCCTCTCTGCCGCCTACGGAAGGCTGCGCTGGAACGATTCTTCGATGGGACCTCCACCTCTTGATCTTCCTCCCTCTCTCTTGAGGGGAGGTTTCTTCCAGAAGGAGCGTCGCGGTATTCTTTGTGGGTGGACTTCTTGGACCCGATAAACTCGAGACTCACTTGAATTAGAGGGTGGCGGGGACAAGCTGAAATACATGAGGAAGAGCGATGAAAGAAAGACTTCATTCGTGAGCGGATAAGCGCTTAAGATAAATATAAGCGCTTTACCAACATAATAAGCGATTTACGGAATAATAAAAGACTTCAGCGGAAAAATAAGTGCTTAAGTTTAATAATAAAAACACTTCCAGCGGAAAAATAAGTGCTTTAGCATTAAAATAAGCAGCTTTTCGAAAATAATAAGCGATTATAAGTAAAAAGATAAAGCGCATTACAAAATTCATAAACACTTCGAAAACAACTAACATTACCCACCTTCTTTCCCTCCACTTTTTGTAAACCTTCGGATCTTGATTTACGCTTCTGAAGAACATTCTCGCCAGAAGTAGCACAAAAATCTGTGCGTCTTCTTAGTGTATCCTCTTGCGGTCCTGTCAACTTCGTAGAACCAGATTAAGTGCGAGGGCACCGAGTAACTGGCGTTTTCCGATTCCTTGCGGCGGGCCCTCACCGCGACCTGCTTTGCATCGGGGACCTCCTCCATCGGCCGCTGTGGGTGGCTGCGCCCGTATCACGTAGTCTCCAAGCGATTCCAGTGTCGTTGGCGTGAGGCAACCCAATTCCGGGGTTGCCGCGGGAGGTCTTGATGAAAGCTCAGAGGATGTAGACTACCAACATCTTGTGAAATTCTCCTCCTGCGCCCTTGCCGCCGTGCTTGAGATGGCGTAGGGTCTTACGGATGGAGTGGCGGTTTCGGTCGGCCGTGGTGCTTTCGGGGAACTGCGCTTCGAGATCACTCTTTGACGCCTTCGTCTTGAAGGTTACGCGTAGCCGTGGCATCCCGGAGACCGAGGATCATAGCGACATCCTGCGGAACTCCAGTGAGATGAACCAATGTTGAAGTTTCCGGTCTTCTGCGTCATTACATACGTGAGAGGATGGAATCCGGGACCCCTACTCACGGATGATAGGCTCGGCTCCATGAAATGGGCAAAGGGAGTTCTCTCAAACAACTCCCAATCGCAGGAAACATCATCGACGCCGGCAACTCTCTCACGAACGGCCACGATCGGAACCGGTAGCACTGGCGTTGATGTGCCAGGCACACTTCCCTTTTGACCTTTTTGACCTCTTTGACCTTTTGAAGACCCTTTTGGCGACCCTTTTTGACATTTTTTCCCATCCTTAGAGAATCGCACAATATGTAATGCAACACCGCATTCTGCACAACAATAAATGCTTTGGAAACAAAATAAAGCGAAACCCCGAAAACTAAGCGGCTTTGGCCCAGCTACTAATAAGCAGCTTTGTCTCACGAAATAGCGACAACCCCGAAAACTAAGCGCTTTGGCCAAATAATAGCGCCCTCTGTTACAAGCAGGACTAATAAGCAGCTTGTTGCACTGTTGTTACAAATAGGCTGATAAGCGCTGCGCCTTGAAAGTAAGCGAAACCCATAAAACTAAGCGCTTTTGGCTCGAGAAATAAACGCATGACCCACGAGAGACACAATGAACTCCAAAAATACAGCTTTTAGGCTCGTGAAATAAAGCGCGCAACCACAGAGAGATACACACTAAACTCCAAAAAATACACCCTTTAGCTCTCACAACCAGTCAGGTACCCTAAACACTAAACCCTAAACACGGATTCAGAATCACGCACATGTTGTGCCCTAAACCGGAACCCTAAACCCTAAATACCCAAAAACGTTGAGCATAAATGTGGGAGATTGTCACTCGCCTTGGAGATAGTCATTTTGGAAGCTTTGCAAAAGATGCTCTTCAACCGGCGGTGGCTAGGTGGAGAAGATGGGCCACTACCGCTATGAAGGTGGGGAGAAGAGAAATGAACCTTTGTGATGAAACGGTTTTGGGATGCAAAGAGTCGGTTTTGGGTTGCAAAGAGGGGCAGCTCCGTAATTTCCTTGGCTTTTCAAAGCTGTCTTTAGCGGAGGCGTGGGGGCGGCGATGGGGTTAGGTCAAAAGGAGGGACTTTTTGAGGAGTTGGAAAATTTGAGGGGTTTTTTGAGGATTTGGAAAATATCAAGGGTTTTTTTGATACTTTTCTCTATATTTATTTATTTATTTATTTATTTATTTATTTTTCTCATTTACCATATACTTCTCAAATATAACGTGCCTCGCGTTCAGAAGTTCGAAGTCGGCCGGGAGTTGTCGTCGTTTTTCTCGAGAAGGAGAAGAGAAGGGAAGATGGTATCTTTTCTTCGAGATCTCGAAAGGTTTTAGTTGCGCTTGTTGTTGTTGTTGTTGTTGTTTGTCTTCTCTAAATCCTCGTTTTTTTCCGCATTCTTGCAGCTCTTCTTCTCGTATTTCAAGGAGCTGGTGGGGAAGGAGGTCACCGTGGAGCTGAAGAACGACCTGGAGATCAGAGGCACCCTCCATTCCGTCGATCAGTATCTCAACATCAAGCTTGAGAATACTCGCGTCGTCGATCAGGACAAGTACCCTCACATGGTGTCTTTCTTGTTTTTTTCCCTTAGGTTTTGTTTCTTGAGTTCTCTCTCTCTTTCTTTTCTTAACCAAATTCATTGTTATGTGGTTGATTTGTAAGTATTTTCGTGAGTGGAGATTGCAGAAACGTACAACTCATCCGTTTGGTTTTAGGGTTAGGATTTCAGTATAAGTATTCAATTTAGTTACTGGTAAATTTGAAATTGGGCCTCAGATTTGTCCTTTGGGTTTTCAAAGTGCCAAGCTTTTTGGGTCAAATGTTCAAATGGATTAGCAATTTGACCGTTGTTTATGAAATCAAAGAGGAGAGGATAATACTTCAACCACTGAGAAAAGGAAATCAAATGAGTACTAGCTGACTAACAAAGAAGATATCTGCATCTTGGTATTTTGGTATTCAGGGTCTTGTTCTTGATCCTTAATATGTGGCATCCACTCATTTCCTTATCTTATTGAATTCATGTAATGGTTTTATAATTTTTACTGAATACACGCCTAACTTAGGACTTCTAAATCATATAATGATTTTAATTCTTATCAAACTCTTATAGGCTAACTTTTTGTGAGAAATTAGTCTTATTATGTAATCATCTAGAATCATTGGGTCACAAATTACAGTTTTCTGTTTCTTATCAATCTGTAATCTTTATCTAAAGGGATGATTTATATGTTTATTTGTATGATTTGTTACAATTTGGGTATGTTAAGCTATTATGATTCATACATGTGTTAGTGTGTATTTAATCCCATCAAAAACATGTAAGGATTTCATAGATGTAGAATGTTAATGTTCGAAGCATGGTCCAGCTGTACTTTTAGTGTCTTTAGGGCATCTGTTTTAGTGGAGTACTGTCTTAGAACAGATATGGCCTATTGCCCTTTATAGCTATTTCTACAAATTTATATAGTCTCATTCTTTTATTAAGCCTTAAGTTTTTTTTTTACATTGGCATGCTTTGGGTCTTTCTTAATGTTAACTTTCTTAATTGTATCCTAAATTCATTAATTTATTTATTGTTTTTGCCTTTTTGTTATAGTAATTGGTATCATGTATTAAGCATATTGATTATTTACTGTAAGAAGTTTCTTGATGTGTTTTGTCACATCACACACCTTTGAAGAGAAGGGGGCACTCTAAATGTTTAATTCTTTTTGCTTTTTCAAAAACAACCATAAAAAAAGACATTACTTATTCTTTTCTTTGTTTCCACCATCCAGAGTCCTTGATATCATCAGTCTTCATCTATTATTTCCTTAATGGCGCATTGCTCATTATTTATTCCGTAAACTTGCAATCATGCGCTTTCGAAAGTTTGAACTGCTGTTTGGGATGGATTCTGATTAACCAGAGCCTTCACCAAGTTTATTTACTTTTTTTAATAGAGATGTGCCTAGCTGTTTGATTAACTCTTAACAACTTTTTATAGCACATAATATTATGTTCTAAGGATTTGCTTATAACAACTAAAGTCAAGGCATTGGCAGATATCTTACTAAAGCCATATTTCCAAATCTTGGGTTGGCATTGTAATTTATCATTAGGACAAATACAAGCAATTTAATCTAAACTTGTACTGCAAGGCGTTAGGCTCCCAAAATCTGTTCCTTTACCCATTTTTCCTTTCAAGATTTTAGAGAGGAATAAAAGAGTGGGAAAAAGGATAGAACCAATGGGGGTCTCACTTTCAGGACAGTAGCTTCTCAAATTTGTAGAAGTTGGAGATTTTCTCAATTGCTGCACTTGCTTCTGGTATTTCCTTTGTCTGAAGAACCATTTCCTTAGCTCCTTAAGGAAAATTTTGGTTCTGCCACTGTGACTGTGCACATGGACTGAAATAAGTTATTGCAGGAACTAATGGTTATCGTCTTTTAAATAGCATCTTGAAACTGCAAGTTTATTGTGTTTTTAAATTTGATACAGCTTCTAATAGTAGATATTCAAACACATCATTGGTGATCCTGAAAATTAGAACAGTTTATTACTGAATTTGCATTTTGATTTCATTGGTCCCTTGCTTGTGAGTCTATTTTTTTTGGTCCTATTTTACCTCTCATTGAGTGTTGTGTCTTTCAGTTGTACCAGAGGTATTTTTTATGGAATCTATATCAGCAGAAACTTTCTTTTGGCCTTGCAGAGAAGTTGTCAGTTAGGAACTGCTTCATAAAGGATCAGTGGTTAGAATGCGTACAACTTCCACCCAGATGGTGTAATGAACATTGATATTCTACCACGATGCTACAAGAAGAAGCCCGGGGAGCTTGATCTTTTGCATTGTACATACAGCCCCTCACATATTGAGTGATTGTGATGGGGATGTCTATTAATGATTTGCGCTCAGTTTAGTGGCATTCTTGATGTCAGTTGCCAGGAGAACTTGCTGTAGAAAACTCTTGATCACAATCAGAGATGCTTGCCATGATATAACTGTAGTTGCACGTATTTGGGCCGGAAGGAGTTGCACCCTTTAGGTTGTGTGTTTCCATTTATTAGTTTATATGGAATTCTAAAAGGAAGCTTGATTAATGAACTAATTTAAAATGAACCATTTGGAGGTTAACTCATGGAAATCTCTTGATTTTTTCTTACAATTTTTTTTATATTGAAGCATCAAGAGAGAGCAAGTCTCATTGTTGGTTCTGTTTGTCCTGATATTTTTTTATAAGATTTAGATTTCTAAACTTGGATTATTACATTATTTGTTTGAAGCTTGTCTCATGATTTAATAGGAATTCACCTTTTATTATTATTATTATTTAGAAGCTCAAAGGGGAATATCCTTCAAATATAGTTTTTGGATGAGGGAATTTCCTGGATTGGGTGTTTATAAAGATTGTTAGTTGTTTGTGTCCGCGCCCAAACCCGGGTCAGACACCGGCCTCGTACCACTGACGGGGCCTTGGCGATACTTATAGGGTCACCCCTATAAGCACATGAGCTTCAAGTCAATACAAACATATAATTAAAGCAGCAGTTAAAATTATTAATGTGAGAAGAAAATATATAAGGTTATACAGAGAAGCGCTATCTGTGTCTGAATGATACAAACTCTAAACTTTCGAGGAGGAAAGAATGAGAGGTCCATGATACTCCAACTCAAAGAAATATCCCCGAAGCGCTACTTGGGGAACGTCAGCGGAAGCTCCCTCCAGTCCTGCGCTCCTAGCTACTGCACCGTCTGTCACACAGGAGAGAACATCAAAGCAACCAAGTCATGACCCATTAAGGAGGCCCAGGCGATGGGCTTGAGTCGCGATGATTTAATCAATAAATGTGGCGAAAGCCACTAGCAAAAATAGAATAAAAAAGAAGAATAAATATCCAAGTGCAACTTAACATCTCACCAAACAAATAACAAGTCTTGGGAATGTGGATAAAATCCGTGCGGATGTACTCAATCTCTGGCATATCTACGATATTATGTCATACCTCGGGTATCATATGATATCCTCGAGATATCATCTCGGTCCTCACGTCCAGGATAAGCTATTTATATTTCAATCATGTGCACATGGCTAGAAAATCTTACGGCTCTCCTGACCGAGCCTAGTGGCCGGATATTGCCATACGCCCTACGCTTGGGGCCTCCGTTCGATGTATCATGCACATGCGGTAAGAGAGATTGCTGAGATACAGTAATACCTAACAACGAGGTATACATATATATCCCAATCTGGCGGCAACATGACATGGATATATATATAATCAGTATTGATCTAAATTCGAGATAGAAGCCAAACATATTTAAGAGGTGAAACTCGACTCAAAATATGTATAAGAGAAATAAGGAAAGTAACAATCTCCCAGAGATATAAAGGCCAGAGTACATATGAGGAAACCCTATCTCGAATATATATTGGAGGAACCTCTCGAGGAAATAAAGAGTACAAGAATCATAAGCAAAGGTAAAAGAGGAAGGGAATGCTCATTGCAAAGAATAGGAATATCAACGGTGGTATGGAGTACCACCCCTTGGCCATTCCAGGTGCCACGTGCTAGAACAGCCCAGCGAGTGCTTCCTTGTGCCATGCTATGCCGCTAATGAGTATCACCACTCCCAGTACAGGCCCATATCTTTATGGAGTACAACCTCCCTCGCTATCACAGACAATGTACAAGAAGAATGTGAGAAATTTTCAGGGGTACTCCCTCAAAGCAGAGATGCATATTCCGTAATACTACAAGCTTCCGAGGACAAATGGCAACCAAGCATAACATTTGGTCAAAATTGGCCCGAGGGCGAATCGAAAGATGGACTCAACATCCATCTAGCACAACAACGGCAATCAATAGAATGCATATGAAGGTTAGAAATACTCCACAGTACCCGAAATGCGAGAGCCTACGAGGAAAATCTTGAACAACAGAGTATACTATTCAAGGAAACAATCCTTCTAGAATATATAAATAGTAAATCTCAAAGAGATATAGGAAAGCGGGGAATGGAAAAGCTTATATATCCAAGGAGACAATCTATCTCGAATATATATGAATAGAAAAGAAATTACAAGTAGTGTAGGGGAGTTAGAAATACTTTTCCACGGCCTTTACGATTAGAAACCTACCTTATAAAGCTTCCCGAAGGGACCTACCCGGTCCGAGCCTTCCACTTTCGTGTCCTCAACCACCTCCAATGCGGGCGTCTAAACATGGTAAATGTTCATCACATAACATTTCATAACATATGCAGGTACATTACATGCATTTAATTTTAAATCGTGAGTTTATATGAAATGTGAAGCTTTTAAATTTATAACCTGATAGGTTAGGGCCCTACAACACACACTTGCGGTACCATTTTTATTAGTTTAAATACATCCCGAACTTCTCCGTGGAATGATCGAGAATCAAATTCTCGAAGTCTTTTTGGAAAAATTGCCGAAAAGTTGGTCCCTTGGAGTTCTTGTAGTTACTAAAGTAGAATTCCTACAGAAATTCCATTTCCTTGGAGTTTCAAACTTCAACCACAAGCTTTACAATTAATCCACACATATCCTTAATCCAAGGAAGTATGAAAATCAAATACACAACAGTTTCCATTCTATTATTTGGTAACTCACATTTATATATATAATGCCTTAGGCTTAAGACCAACTAGTCAAAGTTACCCAATCAAGGCCCGCCATTTGGTAGTCAACTAGATCCAAGTAATGCATAACATATTATTTTAGAAGTTGGCATGTTGTTCAAGAATATCACAATTTTAATATCATTGTGCCCATACTAACCTACACAATACTAATCCATAAGTTTGCTCCATTTGGTTCTCGTTGTTTCAAGAGCTAGAATTCCTAGTACACACAAATCGACGAATTAAATCAGGTGGCGGAGTCAGGAAGTTTATAATATAGGGTCAATATTTTACAATTATGTAGAGTTTGAAAACCAAAAATTCCTACAATAAGTCTTTTTAACATATTATCATCATCTATAATACAAGCAAATCATGTATATATTTAGAAATATAGTTATAACATTATAAAAAGTTAAAAATACAAATAGATCTCCCAGGGAGAGAGAGGTAAAGGATTAATAAAATGTGTACTTTTTCAGTTTTTTAAATCATATTAAAAAGAAAACTTGGGATTTTGAGAAAAAGTAAAGAGGTTACTTTTTCCAAAATCGACTTTTATATTATATATTATTATTATATATATATTATTATGTTAGTTGGATATTGATGAAACTTTATTGACCTGAGATTTCAAAATAATAATGGGAATTCATTTACTATTTTAAATAACGTATGTGTATATATATATATATATATATATATATATATATATATATATATATATATATATATTTTAAAGTTTTAAAATTTTTTGTAGGGTGTTTGGCCCCACAAAAATATATATATAGATCACATTGGTGATTAAATCCGCATGAGAATCTGATACCGTCTTAGGGCCCATAACTTGTAGCTTCTTCTTATATTGGCCATAATCAACTAACTTTTAAAGACTTAGGTCTCAAAATTCGAGCGCACCATATTTCGCAGACTATAGATGCGAGATCAAAATCCACATAAGAAAAGAACCGTAAATTAGTGATAGTAAGAGCAGGTTGAGTAGGAATTTATAGGAAGCTACGGTGGCATCCCCTAATAGATTGTGAGTGACCGGTATAACTTCCAAGATAGGAACATATATATATTCTCTCCGAGGAGACCTGAAGAGACAGAGTATCCATGAGTGATCTTGTTCTTAAACACAAAACACGTGTGGAGTTCCAAGAACTCCAAGCGGATCTCGATCCTCGAAAGCAGTTACATCAACGCTTCCCCATGACAAACTTTTCATATCACGATTCTACGATTCCCTCAAAACAGCCACTATATTTTGAAAACCCCCGAAACTAATCTCTCTACGTATAAAGAGAAAGTCAAAACTTTCAGGAGTATATCAAATGAAAATATTAGGAGCATCATATCAACCCAGATCAACACTCAGTAGAAAAATAAGCAAAGAAGGTTCCACGATCAAACTTCACTTTTGCATTCTAAACATTGGTTACTATCTCATGTCCTCAAATAGATAACCATACCGAAGCTATGAATTTACACATTACAATAATCTGAGATGTATCCATCCTCCATCCTCAGTATGGAAGAAGGCTCTAACATGCTCCTCCTTAAGAGGAATTAATTGTTATATATAATTCATGGAGAATAAAAGTAAATATTTTCAAAAGAAATTTGGGCAACGTCTCCTCTATGGCTATAGGGCCCGAAAATATACAAACATTCTCCATAATCTATCCATTACAATACATGGATTTAATAAATCATACATACAAGCATTCAATTACTCCAAAGTTTAGCAAGCCTCATTTGTGTTTCTACCTACGATGCTTAACGATGCCTTACATTCGGCAATGACTTTCAAATTGTTAAGAAAATATTGAGAGGTTAAGCGGATCGGGGTTGGCGTTAAGCGGATCAGGAATTTATATGAAAGTATGTATATAAAGGGTTAGAGTTTGTAAAAGTGTTAATTAAGAGAGATTAATGAAAGGAACTGCCGCCGCTGTGAAGATGTAGTCTTTGCCGCCAATGTGTTAAATCTTCTCCGTCCTGCTATTCTTAAATGCTCATATCTCTACGTGGTATCGAGGCTTAGGGAAGCTTGAAGACTGAATGGGGAGAGGTTGTTTGGTGAAACGCTTCCGGACAGCGGTGATCTCGAGAGCCGTGGATCCGATCGCTTGAGAGGAGAGATCTAGTCTGACGTGTACCGGAGGAGACTTGCCTCGGCACAGCGGAGGAGAGCGGCCTGATCTCGCTACCGTGGCTTATTTGGTTGGGCGGCTGCTTTGATGGCTGCTCTGGCTTTCCTCAAGGGGTGATCCGGGTGGAGCGGCTGGGGGCTGCTTTGACCAGATCGCATTGTCTGGTGAGCCATATCTCGAGGCGTAGATCCGTCTGCACATCTGCGAGGGGAGAGGGCTTTGCATCAGCCCAGCGCTGCGGGGAGTGAGGCAGTGAGGAAGGGCGTCATGGCGCTTCTGCGGGGAAGAGACGCAGAGTACATCCTTGCTTGAGATCCCCTACCGTAGGCGTATTTCAGCCTCAGAACTCCGCAAGCCTATGGCCGTGTCCGAGGGAATTGTCGAGCGTGTGGTGTGGTGTTCTTAAGGTGATGACTTAGCAGCGTAGTGATAGCGACCTCCAGTCACAACTCATGATAGCAAGAAGAATCTTCTTGAGGAAATTTGCGAGGATATAAGTCTGAAATCAAGAGTAGAGGAGATACCTCGTCGATCGGGAGGTGTCATGGCGGCTTTGAGATAGTGCGGTAGGCCGGAGTCGATGCCAAAATGATGTGAAACTAGAAGAGGCGAGAATTATGCGAAGCTAGTCACCGAGGCCGAAGTCCGATCTCTTGAAGTACAAAAGGGGCTTGAGCATTATATGCAGGGGGCACATGCTCGAAACCTACCAACGTGAGGAGAGCGCTGAGTGGAGGACACAGCCTTTGGTATTTAATTCCCACAGTGGTGGCAATGGATGATGAAGTTCGGATGTCCCCAACTATTCTTTGGGATGGTGGAGGCAATTACGTATCACGGGCGATATGTGGACAATGTTAGTCAAGATGTATTACGGAGCGGAGATGTGATGCTTAGTAGTTGAGGTTGAGACAAGAGGTGAGAATTTGAAGCGGGGGAGAAGAGTGTCTTGGAGTATGCTGTGAGTTCGCGGCCTGCCCCAATGGTACGACTTGGACCCATTATGATCCCACTGGCATTCCGGATACTACATGCTGGCGACTTTGGGCAAAGAGATGGATCGAGCCAGCAGGAGGGTAGCTTCACTTTTAAGAAGGGTTTGAATGCGTAGAGTTTGGTAGCACGTGAGAGCCACAATGTGTCATCAATGCTTCTCTTCCCACTCATGGAGTGAGGGGCTATTGCTTTGCGATGACCCAAGAGAGAAAGGGATTAGGGTGAAGGTGATGGCGGTGATACATCACCCCCTCGTTGATCGCATTGGTAGTTCACACTGCTATTGCGGCTTACGATAGAGTCAGCTTTACAAATTTGGGGAAGAAAGGGGCATCTCGGCTCTGGCCATTGCTGGGCCTCACAAAGCCGTAATCCCAGTGGCAGTGGAAATGACTGGAAATTATGGAAGCGCAGAGGAGCTCTATAGAGGAGTGCGTGGAGGAAGTAGTGGTCGCAGTGTCTTGGTACTAAAATAGCTTAGCGATTCTTGATGAGGGTCGGAGTTTGTCGGTGACGATAATAAAACTGGCGATGTTCTTTGAAGTTCGGGAGGAAGTTCGCGACGAGTTGAAGCCGGTGGTGAGAGCTCCAAGGACAAGGAGACGAGGAGCCACCGCGGAGATCTTACTCGACCACTTTGCTTTTAGTAGCTTTGCTGGGGCAACTATGCCCATGCAGTGTTACAAAGTGTCCGAACTCAGGAGCACTTGCGTCTGCTACAAAGAAATTTAAGTATAGAATGGATTACTTGAACTTCGGGAGCATCTAGGCATATTGTCTTGTGGTGCATGTAGTGAGTTTTGCATCATATTAACTCTCAGGCATACTCATAATGGGTACATCCAAGCTATTGATAGGACTTCTCAACCCATTAGAGGATTAGCTCGATCAAATGGACTTAAGTCAATCCACGCTCCTAAATGGCATCTTACATATTCCCTCATTCCCCGTTAACCTTCTTTGATTGACTCTATTATTGATCAACAATTAGACCGCATAGGATTACATTTGGCCGTGAATCATGTCTTTTTTGAGGCCAGGCTAACCGGGAGGAGGCTTGGGGCCTTTTAAAGCGTGATGGACTTTGGTACTT